>JAODKT010001744.1:52232699-52243681 GCA_027576195.1 Cossypha heuglini | reverse complement strand
ATAAAGCGGCATTTGCTTGATTCATATTGAAACGTGCAGTGTCCAGTTCTTTATCTTCTCACCTTCTAGCTTCAAAACATGTAAAATGGCTTCTTGGGAGAAATAATCTTCTTTTATAAGAAAACAGAAAAGTCAGCAAGTGCTTTTTCCAACAGAGAGGCAAAGCAAAGGCTTGTATGAGTCAGTCAGTATGGCAGGCTATGTGGCAATGCTCGGTTTGAAAGACACCAAGCTGTGGATTATTTCACCTCGTAGACACAAAGAAATGTTTACACTCTCAATCAAATTTTAAATAATTCAAGGAGCTGCAGGAGACGTTCAGTTTGGTTAAGTTACACCAAGTGTAAAGGCACTGGTCCTGCCCAGGAGTGGCTGCTGGGCACAGCTGACTCAGAGCACACAGCTGCCCTCCTCCTGTACCTTTGCCTGTCCAAGTAACAGCAAAAAGGGGCTGAGAGAAATTTGTTTTATTAAACCACAGAACCTCCTACAGACAGCACATTTTCTGCTAAAAAAGGATTGGTTTTAGAACAATAAAAAAATTATCTCATGACGTTAAACCATGTGAGTACCACCTAGAGATTTAAAATTCAGAAAATGCTTGCGGCAGATGTCATCCTACTGATTTGCTCTGAAAATGCTAATGCATTTACAGTAAATCCCTAACCAGGCCAGTTGTGCAACAAGTTGAAGTGACATAAAGTATTAACATTTATGGTGATGAGTCAAATCAAACAAACATCCTCTTTTATAAGCTTTCTCGGCATGTAGTAGCATGTACTGCGAGTAATGAAACATCTGTTACAGTCCTGACTTGCTCACAACCGAGCAAGTGTTGCAATAGTTTTGTAGGGCCAGGCTTCACATTAAGCCTTTAGTGGGTAGAGGAGAAAAATCAGCACTAACAAGGTTTACTTCATCTCAGTTTATTCAGGAAGAATGAGCCAGGTTTCCTCTGAGGAAAACAAAAGTGCCATATTGCAAAATATCCAAAACTGATTTTAACTCCAGGCTGATTCAGGTATTTCAATGATACTTGCACTTCACTCAAGTGCTCAGAAAGCCCCTTTTCATCAGGTGCATGTTGGGGAAAACAGTGAATTATAAAATTTGGTTTGATGGCTCACTTTTGCATAAAGTTACCCACTTTATACATCCATATGTGTCTATATATGCGTTGTGATGCACTGCACTCAATTTTAACAGCTGCCCCTTCTGCTCAGGGTCTTCCTGACCACCCTGTGCATTGCCCACTTTGAGGAAAGGCTCATCTACTGTCCCCTACTCCCACCCTCAATCTCATTAACTTTTGACATTTACCAAAAAGACTTGGCTTTGTTCCCTCCACACCGTGACCAGTATAAAGAGCCAAAAAAATTCCACAGTCAGAAATTTTAGACTCAATACAGCAGATCATATACTAGTTACAGACAGACATATTATTATTTCCCAATTCAAATATATACCTAAAAATCATTTGTTTAAGGGCTTTCCTGACTAGAAAAGGTTTCCTGTGTCTGTCAAGGCTTTTGCAGCATTAGACCTTAAAGCTGGTTTTTCTCTTGGATACAGGTGATGATTACAAGCTGTGAAGTACTATTAGCTGTTACAGAACTGTGACACAGAAATGGGATTTGCTTATTTTGTTGGTTTGGGCTTTTTTTAAGCTCAAAAGTTAATTAGATACATCAAAATTTGCATATCATTCTACAAAAGTTCATGGAAAAATTTCTATATTTAAAAAATATAAATGAAAAGTTCGAGAAAAGGTTTCTTGAATGGGAGAGGTTGTTGCTCAGACCTTACCCAGTGTGAAGCTTTAGGCAAGTTCCTGCAGAAGGTATAAAAGACTTGCATTCCCATTTACTGTACATCTATACTACACTGAGAAATGTTCAGAGGAAAATTCCCTTGGTCTCCTGCTTTAATGTGTCTTTCTTCCAGACTGTCTGTGCACAAGCAGAGTTAACGATTCCTGCAAGATCAGCCTGCATTCCCCCTCAATTATGAAATCTTTCATCTGTTTTTTTTTTCTTCCAAGGGAGGAACTTTTCTTGTTCATTTATGGCTCCAGATTGCTGATCTAACTCTGTAATGCAATACTTGAACCCTTCAATCAGAACAGGATCAACAGAAATCAACAGAAAATTCAACTCTTTGGAATCCCCATATTTTTGACTGTGAAAAGAGTGAGAGAGCTTAATATTATGAAACCAGCAAGATAAAGAATTTAATAGCACACAGCTGCCAGTGGTTTCACTCTTGTTCTTCATCCCCCCTTACCTCTGTGTGTTTCAGATCATCACATATTTATCAAGTCACAATTTAAATTTCAAGCTCTTTGGCTCAAGGCTTGTGTCATTATTTGAATTTGCTCACAGATTTGAGTACTTAAAAAGCAGTGAGAAGAGTACAGCTCAGAGAACTTAGAAAAACTGTGCCACTAGAACACTTTCCTATACAACAGGGTGTCCAGGGTGTCTGCATCACCTTTCATCTTCATAAACAGTAAGGAGAAATATCAGACAGATTTGTATCAAAGAGACTCTATTGCTTTATTAATCAGTGTTAATGTAAAGGTTAATTTAAAAAAGACTCAGTTTATGAAATGTATCATCTACTTACAAGATACAAATCTAGGCCAATTGCCACAGTATCTTCTGATGCCCATCCACTGTAAAAAATTTACAGGTTTTTTTTTGATATACAAAACCACAAGCAAACATTCTTTGTTAAACATTCAGTAAAGATAATAGCATTCTACTACAGCTTCATATAGCATTTTAGTGCAAAAGGAAGTACAAATATAAAAATACTGAGGCTTGAATAAAAAACCACAACAACAAAAACCCAAGCAAGCTGTGGAGTTAGAGGTGAGTGTCAGCTATGGGTATTCTTCTAAGCTCTACGATCTGGGAGTTAGCCATGCTGCCACCATCCTGGCTGCCATGACAAGACTCGTTATCACTGACACTGAGACCTGCACCTGAAATAGAGAAAAAACAACAAGAAGAAAAAACACTAAGAATCAGCGAGAATAAAAATTTGACACAGAAATGGGGATACTCTGTCCCACTCTGCTTTATTCTGATTATTAAAATTTTTCCCCACCCCGCAACCACATGGCAAGTTTCCTCTTACTAGTCTACCATTCTGGATCCATGGATTATAACATTAGCTGACAGAGCTTTGTACCATCCACATATGCTTTTTCATAATTCCATTGTCATTCACTTTATTTGGCCCAGTAAGTGGTACAATAGCTTTTTAGAGGTTGCCTTGAAATCAGAAAAGCATAAATCAAGGCCTGGCTTAGACTGAGTTAATGGTCTGGCTGTTACAAGGACTTCCTCATAAAGAATTGATTTTGATTGAGACAATTTCTAAGTTAAATCTTAATTCCAGCTGTCTTAATAGGACAGAAAATATGCTTACCAAATATTCTTTAAACCCGCATTTGGCATAAACTGGTGCATTAACTTCTACTGGAAGGCAATACTAGAGTTTGGTCCAAGGGAACCTCCAAAACATATCTAGAAGAGACCTTGGGAGGCTACCCTCTCCATCCTTTTGTAACAGGACTTTTGCTAGCTTTCTGCTTCCTGTTTGTTTGGTGGGGATTTCACCTGGGCTTTTATTGTGGGGGAGGTTTGAGTTGATTAGTGTGGAGATGCATAATCCTGTACTAGTTTTTATGAAATGCAAAATTTTTTTCAGACCATTTTGTCACAAAAGATCTGTTGGAAGTATAAACTTCAGTGCTTTTTCAGCTCCCCTCCTTGAGCTGTAGAACAAATTCTACACAATTCATGAGTTCTGAGGACTTAGGGTGTCTAGGCTTTAAATCTGTTGAGAATTACATATCAGTATAATGAGGCATAAAGATTTCAATACAAATTACTTTCAGGCATGATCCTGCAGCGATGTAATTTACAAATGATGAGGGCAGAAGCAGATCTGTAACTACATGCAGTTCAAGGAAGTTACAAAGGAATGACATCTGGCTCAAAACAGCCCTGAAGAGGGTATGTTGGGAGAGGCAGTGATTTACATTTCATACTGAAATATTTTCTAGAGTTTCTATCAGATGGACACTGCATCTCCTATTTCCACCTCAGCTGACATTCCAGTTTGTGGTTTGTTCGACAAAAGAAGAGAGTAGTTTAATTTTTTTTAGTTTCTTCATCTTTTTCTATGCTCTCTGTTCCACTTTCACCAAGTCTTCTCTTAGCACCCTTACACCCAGCATCCCTCAAACAAAAAAAAAGTACTGTAAAGCAGGCAGCAGTGAGAGGCTGCTTTGCTGTGGGAAGTCAGGCTGCAATCTTGAATATGCAGTTTGGTCCAGAGAACCTGTGCAGAAGGTCCTGTAGGATTAGCCAAGTTTTCCTGCAGAGGTCTGGATGAAGTCCTGGTAGGGCCAAACTTGGATCCATGCCCTATGATCCAGGGGAAAAGTGGGTAAACTGCACTGTGATCCTTCTTGCACTGGTTTTGAAGTTTGGTGGCTCATGGGGGAACATGGATTCACTGACACTGATAAGTCCTTAGATCTGCATGACCCAAGCTCTTGAGAAACCAACAGCTACTGCCAGAGTATGACAGGAGTAAAAATCCATCAACATACAGAGATACAATAATAAAGTCAAGATTAGGATCTGGATTATTAAAAAATTTATTAATGCATTGAAGTTGATTTAAATCTGTATGCACATTTAACCTTTTCATTGAACCAGATCCTAATATCCAAAAGGTGCTTGAAGGTCCTGGGAAAAACAGCAATTGTTTAAACAAGTTATTTTGATTGTTTGATATTTGATTGTTTTAGAAAGGAAGCCTGACTGTAATAGAGAAGATGAATCAGACTGATGTTTTTACCACATGGGGATGGAAGATCAAGTAAAACCATGAAGTAAATAAAATACCTTGAATGAAGAAAGAACACAATACTTATGTAGCATAACAGTGGAATTCATTCAAGACATGTAGTCAACATGAAAAGACACAAATTTCAAAAACTGAACACCAACATCCTCCCCCACCATTGTTTAAAACAATTTGAAATAATAATTATGATCACCCTGAGCTCAGATTTCAAGGCGAACACTGACTGTTGGTGTTGGAAAGATATTTGTCTTACCAGTGGCTATACTGGTAAAGTGGCAACTACTTAGCATGGGGTTTTTTTTAAGAATCTCTTTTTGGGCACTACAAAAGGTTCATGTATTGGTCTAATGGTATTATACTATCTATAGTCTTAAATGTCATATACATGCAAGTTTTGTCCAGGCTCTGTGCAAAGTCAGAGAAGACATTTTTTGTTACAGAGGCTCTTATCAGGAACTTGGTAAGTCAGGGACTGAAACTGGATACTTTAGGTTTACAAGGGCCTTGTTCTGCTGATGCTGCAAAGACAAACTGTGTTAGCGCTGATCCTTTTTAGGAATAAGAACTGAAATGTAACCAGGATACCAGCTTACCAAACAGTCAGCAGGCTGGAAAGGGTATGATTGTTTACACAATGGAGTTTCACAGAGTTCATTGGTCCATTGTGTTCTCAGATTAGAGTGGAATTAAAAACTCAATCAGATCCTAAAAAGCATGCACATGCACTCATCTAGAGATGCTAGAGTTGGATGGCAGGTATTTAGCAGGGAGTATTACTTTCCCCCAGTTTGTGAAGGAACTATTTGAAGAAAAATAAGCAGGAAAATGAAGCCTTTCTTTTCTTTTTGTATGCAAGGACCAGCTGTAAACTGAAAAGTCTCAGCTCAGGCTTCAAACCCAGAGAGGTTCCTCCACTGACATCTGCTGGTGAAGGGCTACACCAGTGCATCACTGTGTGCCCTGGAACACCAGCTATTATCATCTGCTTGCTCAGAGATAGCTCAGCCTTTCACTAAAACATTTTTTAAGGGAGTTTGTTTTGTAAGTGCTGTACTCATATCGCTGGGATAAATTTTTATCTCTCAAGCACTCATATCTCGCTTAATCAATCACGATTTTATTATATGTGTTGAGATGTATACGAATAAGCTACACAAACCAAATTTAATTCTTCTTTCAGGGTTTTAACTTCACAGAAATGACACCAACAGACATCCAGACTTCTATAAATAAAGTTCAGATTGAACTAAAAATGCTTACTGGGTATTGTGCAGTCACATTCAATAGCCAGCAGGTAACATATGTGTGACAACCACACATGAGAAACTGAATGAATATGCAAACTAGCTATCTTTCCTTCCTTTTTTTTTTTTTTGTTTGTTTGTTTGTTTCTTTTGTTTTGTTTTCTTTGAAGTGAGCCCTTCAAAACAGAAATTATGTAGGATGATAAGGCAGAGACTTTGCCAGATACAATCTATATGCACTGTAACATAGAATCTCCAGGATGCTGCACTGAACACCTTTCAGAATTGAAATTCCAAATATTTCCTCAGGTTCAGGATGGCCACATGAGATGCTTTATTCTTAAATTAGGCACCTTCAGTAGTGTCACCAAGGTTTATTAAATGCTAAATTTGGAATCCTAGGTGCATTAGATTGAAAATAATGAATAATTTTATATAACATTGCTGTAACAGCTGTATTTGCATGGGGTTTTTAACTTAGTAGATTTTTCCAGGTTTTTTCCATATCAGACAATCATTAGAGTATTTGCATCATATTAAAGAAATACTGGAATATTTATGTAATATTTATCAGAATTGCCTGTATTAAGAATAAAACCACACTAAGGCATGAATGTAGTGATATTCTGCTTCACATGTATCTGGATATTATCATGCTGGGTCACCTGCCACCCCTGGAGGAGTTTGGGCCTCCCTCAAAGCCTTTGCTGTGTTTTGGTTTCACAACTCATCCAAACATGTTTTGGTTTTGTGCATCACAGAAAGGGAGGGGACAAGAGTATTTGTAAGATATAGATGGAAGGTCAGAAATCAGTAAAGCTATCATGCATTTATGCTATTCATGCTTTAGAGCAACGTTGATGGGCAGCTTGCTGCTTTGGGATACATTGCATCTACTTTCGTGTTAGCTCCTTTTCTAACTGTTCAGCCCAAACTAGAGAAGAAGTCCTCAGGGAATTCTGGTATATTGGGCTTTATCCTCAATGACAATAATATTTGACTCTATAGTAATTTGGAAGGCTTACTAAATTGCCTATCAATATAAACCTTGCACAAGAAATCAGAGGGAAAATGAGAATCTAGTCCAAAATTGCAGACTTTTAAAGTTAACTAATGAAATCAACAAAAACTAATTCATAAATAACTAACTTTCTCAATAGAAGCTGTTTGAATCTTTATAAGAGCCATAAATGAAATACAATAAAATAAATACATACAAATTCATAAAATTAAAAAAAACCAAATACTTTTAGCATATGTTGATGAGAAGGACATGTCCTTAACCACAATAGTTTCATTATTTCCTTCACATAAACCACCTTGGAACTAGCCTGCCTTCCAAACGATCTCCAAAATTAAAAAAATGATGTGATGTAGCGAGCAGAGTGAATCCTATGTATTTCTGTATGGACATGAGCATATTTGATGGAAAGAAGGAATTACTTGGTAAGGCATTCAAATACAATGGATGTATGACATAAGAAGCCCCTTGGATTTCTCGCACAAACCAGAAAAACCGTATCATCATGTGATGCTTGTACAAAGCCAGCTAACAGGCGGCTAAGAAACAGTATACTGCTCTCCACCTGATTTGCTAGACCTGCAGTAGAACTCCATCTGACCCAGCCTATGTTTCAGGTTAATCTGTAATTAGGCCCAGCTTTAATGACTGGGGAACCAAGGGCTAAGTGCAAGTTCTGTGATACATTCTTTAGCAACAAGGCTGAGTGTGCCAGCACAACTATTTATGAGGCTGCACTACACACTGCAAATTACTAAACACTGAAAAGTTAAAAATAAAGTTTTCCTGTGGAGGATTGGTTGAAATTTTAGCTTTGATTATGCTCATTCCTATTGATTCTGGCTGCCAGGTTAAACCTTGTGGATAAAAAATTATGCCCTGTGAGCGTAAGTTAAAGACACCTTCAGACAGCTCAGAACTGCACGAACAGAAAGAACAGATGAAGCACAAAGCGGCATAAAAACATTTTTACGTTTTCCTCTGCTAATCAGGGCTGATCTTCAGTCAGCTCTCAGAGTGGGACCTAACATTTTAGCACCGCTATAGATAAGTTTTAGTATAGATTGACAGTTTTAGGGAACACAGATAATGGAAAGTTCTCTTTCAGTTAATCAAAGGTAAAGTTCAACCAACTGCATTTCTAATCTTCCTCTAAATGCAACACCCCCCAGTTTAGCAGTGCTAAAACTAGCTAATGTGGGGGGAAGAACATCTTCTCCCTGCTCTTCCAGAATGAGGAATTTTCAGCCTTCTAAAATAAAGTCTCTTCCAAAAGGGTCTGAGAAGCAACTCACACAGCAAATTACAGGCAGGTGCAGTTCAGCAAAAGGGCATCTTAGCTGCCCATATAGCCAATTTAGAGAAGAGGTCCTTCTCTTCCAATTGCCAGTGACCACTTCTTTCTTGGAGTCAGGACTGGTGCTCGAAGGGCATCAGGCTAACTGATGTAGAGTGGGAGAGAGAAGGGAGAGCAAAGAAGAAAAAAGAAGAAAAGGAAAAATCTAACCTGACTTCTTGTGGTTTGATGTGAGCACGAGTAATGATGCAAGAGAGGAAGAAATGTAAGATGAGCTCATTTCAGTGCCTGCTAGCTTAACTACTATCATAAAACTCCTGTTAGTCCACAGCACAGTGAATACTTTAGCAGCATAGGTCCATATTGCCAAACAGAGAAAAAAAATTCCAGCTTTCCAGCTTTCCACCACCTCATCTCTCTTTTTATTACTTCCATGTGACTCCCTGCCTCCCTTTTCTTGGCCATGCACCGAACTGAACTGGAGAACATATCAGGATGAAAACAATAAAGTACATTTTTAGATACAGAAAAGCCTGGGAGTTTTTTTTGTTTGTTTTGTTGTTTATTTTTTTTTAAAGACAAATAGTATATGTTGAGCTAGAGGTTGTGTCTGAGACAATAGATGACCAACATTCACTTTGCAGGTCAAAGATGCTTTAACCTTCCACACCACCTCTTCAGTTCATCTTGTTTGAATGTGAGGTTGAAACCACATGGGACAACTTGTTTGGTTTAGAAATCATGGGGTTTTTTACTCTTGTAACACTGCTGGGGACACTGTGTGGGCACAAGAATAAGCATTGGTGTAGAATTGTCAGGCACTACTTGAATCAGTAATGTAAACAAAATAATTTTCTGCAACAATGGCCTGAGGTCACTGCTTCAAATCACATTAGTATGAAATGTTCATAAAAACAAATTATAGTAAAATATTAATAAATAATACAATAATAGAATTAAGGAAAGAAAATCAAAAGTTGGTTTTAGACCTACTTTCTCAAAGAACAAAAATTAATAAGTATAAAGCATATTTTCACAGAATATGGAATGGTTTGGGTTGGAAGGGACCTTAAAGGCCACCTATTTCCAGTCCCCTGCTATGGGCAGGAACACATTCCATTAGATCAGGTTGCTTAGAGCCCCATTAAACCTGGCCTTGAACACTTCCAGGATGGAGTAGCTGGAGCTTCTCTGGGTAACCTGTGCATCCACACCCTCACAGGGAAGAATTTCTTCCTAACACCTAATCTAAACACTCCATCTTTCAGTTCAAAGCCATTCCCCCTTGTCCTGTCACACTAGGCCCTTGTCAAAAGTCCCTCTCCAGATCTCTTTAGGTTTTGGAAGGGACTCAAAGCTCTCCTCAGTGCCTTCCCTTCTCCAGGCTAACAACTCCAACACTCCCAACCTTTCCTCACAGCAGAGGCGCTCCAGCCCTCTGAGCACCTTCATGGCTTCCTCTGGAATCAGTCCATGTCCTTCACATGTTGAGGGCCCCATAATTAGAAGCATTTCCTGCAATGTAAATTGGCTTAGGTATACAGCGTTATGCATTTATTGAATTATTTTATTTATTTTTTTACCAGTTTATTATCAACATTCCCAGTCTTCCTTCCAGTTTGACTTTTCTTGATATCACTGAAGGGAATGAGCTTCTGCAATAATGTGAGCCAGATCACTTAATCTGCTACACTCACAAATACCTTGCTGTTGTCTCTTGCAAGGCTCAGTGGTATCCCAGAAAATGATTTAGGTGACCCCCTACTACCAAGCAAGTCTATTTGCACTTTACCTGGGTGGACTTTGGTTAGTGTCTGCCATATCTCATCAGGTAGGATTCCTTTGCCTCTTTGGTTGTCTTCTCAGACATTTCCATGTTCCATGTTGACTGACCTTTAAGATTTCCATTGGAAATCAGATTATATTAAGGGACCTCATTAATTGTATCTCATGGAATAATGGCACCATTAGGATTAATAACACCACAGTAATACAACAAACTTTGAGGGGCAAAGGGAAGAGTCACTCACCAGTCTTTAAGGCAAATATTAGGTCATCAAACTCTTGTGATTCCTCATCAGCAACTAATGAGCTGGTACTGAATCCTCCAGAAGGGTGGAAAACATTACCATTTTGTGGACTCTGCTTAAAGGCAGCACTAGCTTGACTAGCAGGCTGCAAGGATGCCCTCTCCCAGTCTGCAGGTACCTGCAGAGTTTAAAAAGACACAAAAATGCAGGAATCATCAAAACTATTGTATACAGAAACTAGAAATTGTGACCAGAGCTGAACTGAAGACCAAAAGATTTTGGAACCATCTATTCTGTCACTTCTATAATGAATCATGAAGCCTTTTAAACTTTTTAATAAATTGTATCTATATATCTATATCTATATCTATATCTATATCTATATCTTTATCATATATCTATGTCTATGTCTATGCCTATGTCTATGTCTATCTATATCTATCTATAGCTATCTATCTATATCTATATCTATATCTATATCTATATCTATATCTAATCTATAT
>JAODKT010001744.1:52189023-52203369 GCA_027576195.1 Cossypha heuglini | reverse complement strand
CCTTCCTTCCTTCCTTCCTTCCTTCCTTCCTTCCTTCCTTCCTGCCTGCCTGCCTCCCTCCTTCCTTCCCTTCTTTCCCTTCCTTTTTATAACTGAAAATTATAAAATAATATTAATGCTTTGAAATATATTCCAGAATGCGTCTTTGCAGAAAATATATATATGATTTAACTGTGGAAAACAAAGCATAAACTGTGCTTTCATAATGTATCAAGATGTCTGTATTCTCATGACTGTGTTGGTTTATATTGTCTTTTTCTTTTTTCTTTTTCCTTTATTTTTATAGTAAATAGGAAATTCAATAAAAGAAGCAATTGAATAATATAGCTTTAATTATCTTCTGAGTTTACCTATAAATATTTGCTATGTGTCTTCTCCTTAGGCTGTTAAACTGCCACTGATAATGCAACTTTAATTGCTTTTAACAGTTCTTAGCTAAACATGAAGACCTACTGCATGAAAACCTGAAAGATCTTTATCAACATTTCTTTTCCCAGATGACTGGGGAGAGTGTGTTGCTTCACAGAATTTCAACAATTTGTGGGAAACCTAAATTAGTAAAATATTTACAGGCGATTGCTCAAGAAGTCATCAGTTAAACTTAGAAATGTAAATATAAAAATTCCACAAAAACATTTTTTAAAATAAGCTTGAACAGCAGTATTTCAAGTACTGCTGGCTCTGTTTTCAATTGTTTTTGACAGCTGCAGTAAAATAAAAGGAGTTTGGTAACAGGACTTTGTGGCCAAAATAAAGAACCAAACAAAACAAAACAAAAAACTAAAACACAACAGGTTTCTCTCATAAAGTTCAAAGAAGAAAATACCACCATCAAGAACATAAGATCAATGAATCTTAACAGAACCACTGATTCCTGACTGGGAATGTTAAATGTGCAGAATGTAACGGTAGCAGATACTGAAGACCAGAAAGCTGTAGGTCCATGTCCAAGAAATCAAACTGGTTAAAAATATTCATTGATAGTTTGTAGAAATACGAAGTAAAAAATGTGCCAAATATTATTATTTGTTAATTTGTATTTTTTGATCTGCTTATTCTTGTGGCAAGGAAAATTTTGAAAATAAAGGGTACCTTCTAAAAAAAGCACATGTCCTGTTAAGTGTAACAAATACGTCACTGCTTCAAAATCATAAAAGACTAAACTCTCTAATCTTTGCACTAAATCTCAGACTTTTGGCAAACTTCCACACACACCTTTAAGACACATTGTGTAATAATAAAATGAAAAAAATGGCATTTTCTCTTAGCTTATGCTATTACTGTTAGGCAGGAAGCATGGCAAATCCCAGAAAAGCAGCAAATCAAAAGTATAAAAATATATGAGCCTACTTATTTCCACATAACAAAACTATTAAGACAGACAGTTGCAATATACTAAATGAATGCTGAATTTACAACTGTGCAGTCACAACTCATGTATATGAGCTTGCTTCTGCAGATTTCTTTGAAGAAAGAAAGCTAATTTGGACATGTGAAACACAGTGCAAGCAGTCTAAGTTACTCAAGTGAAAATGATGCATTTATGTTATTACTTGATTCGTATCTTAGTTCTTTATTTCAGCTTCTAATTATGCTTGTGCATTTTGTCTTAGTAGTATTTGTAAAAATCTTGAAGGCAAGGATTTGTTTTTCTCCTAATTACAAAAAAAAAAAGCTCCTGGAGCACTATGAAGACTAAAATATTATATCCAGTGTGTGTGATAAATACTGTGAATACTGTCCATAACACTAAGTTCAGAAGTAGCCAACATCTGGTTCTTGATTTCTAGATGCATGTTGCCATTTCAAGATGAAAGCATTCCTGTAATTCACTATTCTTTTGATTCTCTTGGATACATGATATTTATCATATGATTCCAGATAAAGATTTTAGCATCTATCTTACAGGTTAGGGAAGACATGCAACTACAGGTTTTGACATACATTCTCACTTGAAATCAAAACCTGTGTCTTCAGCATCATTTCCTGAGCACAGAAGCATGTTTGGAATGTCCTGCACTTGCATTTTGTGGGTTTATCTTTTTCTTGAGAACATCAGATAGTAGTAGGTGTAGGCAGACCATTCAGAATGTTCTTCTGTGACTAGAAATTGCATACTGCTAACACAATAAACATATTTGGAAAGTGGAACTAGATGATCTTTATGGTCTCTTCCAACCCAAACCATTCTATGATTTTATATTAAAGAAATTTATATGAAGGAAGATGAAAGTAGGTAGTTACAATTTTACAACTAAGTATCCATTCTTCATTAAGTTCTGTTTTGGCAACATGAAGATTTAATCCTTACAATAATTCTGGCAATTTTATACTTATGACATCTGATTCAGGTACTGAAAGTTGTGCTGCATATTTATGAGTAGGGCATGAAAATTATGCCAGCTCAAGATTCATTCAATAAATGAAGCTCATCTATTTACAACTATTAGGGAGAAAAAAATCAAGTTGTTCAGTTACATTTTAAAATCTTTTTGTGAAATTATGAAGGGTTAGCAAACAGAAAATAAACCCATTTATACTGGATTGCTGTTCTGTTACTATTAATTTTCTGTATTTGCATATTGGGACCTGTCACTAGTGAGTTTTCACAAGGCTTCATCCTCAGCCCTGTGCTCTTCAACATCTTCATAAATGACTTAGACACAGGACTGGAAGGGATACTAAGCAAGTTCATAGATGATACAAATATGAGAGGAGCTGTTGGCTTCCTGGAAGGCAGGGAGGCCCTGCAGAGAGACCTCAGCAAATCAGAGGGATGGGCAATCACCAGCCACATGGAGCTCAACAAGGGAAAGTGCCAGATTCTGCCCCTGGGATGGGGCAGCCCTGGGTGGATGGACAGTCTGGGAATGAGATGCTGGAAAGCAGCACCTGAAAAGGGAGCTGGGGGTCCTGGTCCATGGCAAGTTGAACAGGAGCCAGCAGTGCCCTGGCAGCCAGAAGGGCCAAGCGTGTCGTGCAAAGTTAAATATTAGTTAAACCAAAGACTGTTTATCCAGGTAATGCTTTTGATTTGGCTCCTGTCAAGGCTAACTTTTGAGAAGGTAGTTTCTATATATAGGAGGACAGTCAGCCAACAGAACATGTTTGCTGAAAGGCTGGCAAACAGAACGAGTACAAAGTGAAGACTTTTTAAGCAAACTCAATGCCTATCTCTGAATGGCTACACTAGAGGTGGAGCTAGCATTCCTTGAGAATCAGCTTTCACAGTTGTTTCAACCATTCACACTTTTCTTTCCAACATTCACTTTTGAGAAGGAAGAGCTGACTGCTCTAAGAGATAACAAATTCTTTTCTCTCCCACTGCCCTTTCTTGAGCCCTCTACTGTTGAGGAAAATTCCCTGAGCTAAGTAAACTATATCAATCACCATGCAAAACAACATGACCAGTAACAGAGCAATTCTGTAACAGTAAAAAAACAGCATGAAAGGGCAAACTCACTCGTATTTGGTTCTTCAGACAGGGTAATGAGAGGCGTGCATATTGCTCAAATTAAGATTTGGCCAACCCTATTTACTTGTGTTTATTCTACACTACACCTTGTTTAATCATATTCTTTTACAGTGATAGTCTAGTCACAAGTAAAGAGTATAAACACTTTAGGAAGATCACAGACCACTGCCAAAGAAATTGACACCAATTACTACAAGCAGATTTTTGCTGGTTTAGCTGCCTTTGAGCCATGGTATTTTCTTGAAACTACCAGAATAGGGTATGAGAGATGAGTATGAGAGATGAGAATTTACTTCAGGATATCCAGGACAAATCCAGAGGACTAGGAAGAATAAATGCATGACAGAAAAGGAGTTACAATTAAAAAATGGGCATCTGTGTATAAACAAAAGTAAAAAGCCCTCAAATTATAGTTTTCCAAGAAAATTTTTATCTGTCTACAAACAGATCCTCTTTGCAGCTACCAAATGTTTTCTTTTAGGCATGTGAGGTGAAATCCAGCACTGTTATTCTGCTCTTGGGAAAGAAAAAATACACAGAAGTCTCCTTTAGTGTGGGTAGCAACAAACTCTGCTCGTAGGAGAGAAAAAAATAGTAAAACATCATGCTACTACCTAGGTTCAGGAAGATGTTTTACAGAATTTACAGAATTTATTCTAATACCTGTAAAAGAATTATGTGGCTATTAGACACTTCTATAATGGAGTGACTGTATTAGTAGAAAAGGGAAGAGCAACTGATGTCATCTGTCCTGAATTCTCTAAGGTCTTTGACATTGATAAACTGTTGCTTGGTGGCTCCACCTTTCCTCTGGCTTTGGATGAAACAGAGAGAAACCCTGGCATATTCATTGCCATAAGAAAACAGAGAAATCAATGTATGTCTGTGCAACTTAAGGAGGCAACATTGCCAAAAGACCTTCCTAACACATGGCGTTTTGTAAGCCAGAACTTGGTGCAGGTATAATCCAAGACCTCTTCTATGCTTCAAAAGTAAGGTATCATCATGAAACTGATTAGAGAGAAATTTATTGATGTGAAAAATGTTGTTTCCCACAGCAGCCATTTACGTGGCTACAATAACAGGAGCAGGAGCAGCTCCCAGGAATTTTTAAAGAAGATAAAGTCAGCTGAGTGAATGTAAAGATTCAAGATTTATAGTGATACTAGCCCTTACCACTGCAAACCTCCTTTGACTATGTCTTATAAACACAATGTACCCAGAAGACATTAAAAACTGTGTAAATATACTACCACCGCCTTTAATTTCAGAAGCCAAATATTCAGTCAAAAAAAGTCTGAGGCCTTTAGTCAACAGTTAGTACTGTGTTATGTAGTTATAGGCAATGTTACAAACTATAGAAATCACCATATTTTCCCTCTAGAAGATTAAATCACAAATGCAGCTACACAGAGACCCCTTACACAATTACAGCCACCATAAATTGCAGGAGACAGACTGTTCTCCTCTCTAGCAGCCTCTTTCCAGCCTGCTCTCGCCATCACTGTATGGAGTATTTAATCTGAGCTTACAGAAGCTCTTTGGTAGCAAAACAGCAGTTTGCCTTGCAGGTGCATAAATAGTAAAAGTTACAATTGACTTAAAAGGAAGAAGGAATCTTATTGAATTTTCAAAGCTCATTTTCTTTTTTTTTTCTATTCTTCTGAGATTTGGTACTCTCCACCCTATTTGTAGATTCTATTGAAGAAAGAAAATACTCTGAATGCTATGCTAAATCCAAGATTTGTTTCAATCCTACTATTTCATGTCTTTATGTCATGCAGTTATAATTTCTTCTAGTACTTTCTGCCATTTTGTATGACAACTTTATTTATGGTATTATTTCAATATTCAGTTTGCTTTTTTGCTTTAGTTTAACTGCTCTGAGACAAGCCTGAACCATCAACATATTACTAAGGAATATCCTTAGAGATACTCAAACAAAGTAAATAATAAATAAATTAACTGAAAGACTGACAAGAGGAGCCATCTCTGTGCATTTATATCAGAGAGAAATGAAAGAGTGCAACAAAGACTTCCAATATCATCAGACCTTATCCAAATTCATACTTAGGCAAGCCAACACTGTGCCATTAAAAAGGATATAAATATTTGCAGAAATGCCCAGATTATAAATATTTAATATTTATTATCATTTTCTCGAGAAAGGAATGTATATCTATAACCAAAATATCAAAGAATGATTTGCACTAGGTTATAAAACTAATTTTCTTTTTACAAAATACCGTGAAGACAAGAGAAATATTCTAAGCTTCCCACAGAGTGTCCTGTTGTTATTACAGTATTGGTCTAAACTGCTGCAACTTTATTTTGGGAACATTGTTGCAGATGAAATTGTTCTGACGGAGGAGGCCGACCGAAACTTCCTGTTTTGCACAAGACAGATCTTTCCTTTCAAGCACGTTTCAGTTGCAAGTAGCATAGGAAATATCAAAACAGAGGCATTAACTCCAAATAGTCCAGCGCACAGAGCACCCTTTACAGCCACCAAATACACTGTAAAACACAGGACCAAAGCTGGGGTTGAGCAGGGGGTACAGCCTGCATCCATAGGTGATCAGGCTCTGCAAGCAGGCAATCATTGCACATGAGCAGCCCCAGCCCCCCCGGGACAGGATGTTCAGTATCCCCAGCCAAAACAGAGCAAGGGCACACAGTGCTACAAGCAGGGCAGTGCTTTGTTTTGTTTCTGTTCTCTTCAGCTAGACTAAAAGCATTCACAGAGCCAGTGGTACTAATTTCTTGTTCTAGGTTTTACATATTTTTATCCCCCTCAGATCAGCGTAGCTTTGATCATCAAAGCACTTTCACAGACTTCAAAAGGACACTGGGAGGCTTAATGGTAATCTAAGTGCGTACTGAACCATGGTTTCAGGTGGGGTTCTCTGAACAGCCCATGTCGCTCGAAAGCTCAACTTGTTTGCACAGGGGTAGCCAACAAATCATACCTGCTGCATTTGTTCTTCCTCTGAAAATATCGTCATATGCCTTCCATTGAGGAGTGACCTGGTAGGCGTGGATGAACACCACGAAAACCACCACCAGGCACATTAATGGCACCAGAGCAGCGGTGAAGAGAGCAGCGTAGGCATTTGGAATGAAACACCTGATGGAAAAAAATGGAAAAAAATGCTGTTGATAAGCATAAGAGACACCTTGAAATGCCATAAATACAAAATTTTTGAAAAAGGATGTGCTTTACAAACTATAATTTTTTTAAAACTCTGTTCCCAGAGTAATCTTGACAGATTCCTTCATCTTCCGTTGGTTCTTATCTCATGATCATATCGTAAGGAGTATAGTTTTTGCTCTTACAGAATGCGTGTTATATTTAGCCTAACCAATGTTGGAAAAATTTAAACTTGCAATGAAAAAATATATTTTAACAAACTACATGCTGCTATATTCATTTAAAGGGATCATTATTAGTCACCAATATCTAAAAGGATATTATGGAATTTTCATTACACTTACCTCCTGAAAGCACAAATTAAATTTTGAAAAATATATTTTTAAAATAAATGAATGAGTCCTAAAGAAAACATAACTGTTCCTTCTCAAGCCGTTGGAAATTACATGCTATTTGCTCACAGAAGCCAAATGCTCATTCTCTCCCCCTCTTTTTTTCCCCAATTGTTCACTCTCTCCTTGCCCTTTTCATTTATTTCAGTCGTAATTACTTTTAAAGATGTGTCAGGAACATGAATTACCCCTGAAAGAGTCAAGTTATGTATATATGATGATGACTTGAAGAAAATGGAGATGACAGTTGAAGAGAGCTCTCAGGGGTATGAGAGATCAGGGTTTTCTGTGCTCTCCCTGGAGACCAGTATGTGCTTTACAGCCACTGACCTAGTCTAGAGATGACGCACAACAGAGCAGCCCAAGGGACAGCAAAGGAGTCAGTATGTCTAGAGATTATGTGGTCACTTCTATCCCTATTAAGAGGGTGTAACTCACCCAGCCCTTCTGTTTCTCATGTCAGCTTGTCTAAGTAAGCTTAGCATTCATTTTGATATATGTCTGAGAGAGGCCTAGGTACGTGTTTACTGAAATACCTGGTTGGATAAACCTTCTGGGTTTGCTCAGGTGTACTTTCATATTCTGCCAGAAAGTCAAGATTATATCCTGTGTTGATTCTTTCAGAACAGCCGTCATGCATACTCAGTGAATCCCAAAAACGATTTCCAGCACAATTTAGAAACCTTTCACAGCTCTCTGCAGAATGTAGAGGCTTGGTCAAACACCAAGCTCAGGTATCATCTGATAACATAACTGAACAAGTAAGCATCAGGGGAAGCAGGAGCTCTGCACTGCAATTCAAAGTGTTCCTTTCCTCATGGAAGAGATACTTCAGCCTCCTTTACTCACTTGGTGGCCTTCACTAGACTTTGCACAATCTGTCCATGTCCCTTTTGTACTGAGAAGAAGTGAACCCAGCACTCTAGGTGTGACTCCATGAGTGCTGAGCAGAGGGCAAGGATCACTTCCTTTGACCTGCTCTCAACATGGTTGATATGGAACACAACATCTCATCCATTTTGTCTTTCTAATTTTTACTGTTTCTTAAGTAGAAAAGTTATTTTTGTTCCCCAAATGCATTCTTGAGTTGGTACAATTAGTACGAAGAAATTAAATCGTATTACCACAACCTATGCTTTTAATGATTATACTGAAGGCAAGAATCTTAGCGCAAGAGTAGTCTTCTGTAAAATAGTATTTATATTCTGAAATCTGTATTTTTTTCAACTTGATGCATTTTTGTATTTCAAAGATAATACATACTTTAAAAAACTTCTGGAGTTTCTTGAAACTTTATTGTGTGATTATATCCAGTTAACAAAAGCTGTACAAAAATGAAAACCTAGAGAGGTGGATCACTTTTAGTAATACCTTAAGGTACTTGCCTTAAAAAATACACTAGAAAGTTACATATAGAAATACACAAAGCCATATTAATCTTCAAAGTTTACTTTGGATTTTTTTCTTGAAGCAATGGTGTGCAAGTCAATGACAACCACATCACCCTGTAAGATTCTTTCATATATAGTATTGTGATGATATATGTTGACAGGTATATTTTATTATGGAAATCATATGGGATAACATTATAGGGACCAACTGCAATTATTTATTATACTTAATACTGGGGACACAGCTATTATTCCATTACCATGGCACATTTGCAGCATGGAACTACTGTGTACTGCATATTCCTAGCACTGGATAGGAATATTAAAAAATACACCAAAATATCAGCTAAATTGATATTTCAAAACACAACTACTCTACTTTAAAAGGCCTAGAAAGACTGATGTAGAAGCTTGAAAAAACTACATCATTGCAAACCTTATTTGTCTGAAGATGAGCATTTTTTCCTGCAGTACAGCCTTCCAGCAAGTTCCTTTTTTCTTTTTAAAGGCCATAGATTTCTGTAAGGTTTTGTTTGGCTTGTTTTGAATATGAGTGATAGCAAAAAAATCAACTAAATAATCAACCAACCAATCAACCAAAGAAAAAAACCTATCCACTGAAAAACTGCCTTCTGCAAGAGAGAGAAAAAAAAAAAAAAAACAACAAAAAACACACAACCCAGAAAACCAACATTGTTAGCTTCTTCACATGTTCTCATTTTATTACAAAGATTCCGTGACTTCCTAGTAACACTTCCTTTTAACAAAATGTGGGTTTTTTTCCCTCACTCTTTTAAGCATTTTTGCTCCCAGCTTAGCTTTCTCCTAGCATTGAAAAGACAGCTATTTAGCTTTGGTCCCAGGCTGCCACAAGTCTTGCCCTTCTTGATTATTGTTATCTGACTGGAGGGTTCAACTCTGTTTTGACCACTGACTTTGTTGATGTCTGATTTTGTTTTGATTGCTATAAATTCCTCTGTCAACTTTCTGTGAGGACTTAAAGAATGCAATTGCATGTCTCAAAACACTGTCCCCATGAGAAAAACCATCACAACAGGAACTTGAGATAAGCACCTTTTTATAGAAAAAATTGGAAACTGATGGAATACTTAACTAGCCCCATAATTGCTTGTATTTTCAATTTATAAGTTTTAGCGATTTGTTAGTGTTTTCATTGTCAGGAACTTGTTGGGAGACCAAATATTAGTAAAATTATATAAGAAAAACCACTTAGTGTATTGCTAATTTGATTTTTGCTGAGTTTGTCTTTTTACTGAAAAAAAAAGTAGTGTGGGAAAAGCTTGCTTTTATCTTATGGATGTGTTTTTTTATTTCAATCAATTGAGAATTAGAAAATTCAACCAACTTTAACATGGTAGTTGGTACAAGAATTTATGCAAACATGCAAACACCTTCTGAGTTCTGCCCCATAAGGCCTTTTTTTATTATGACTTGGCAAAATTTTTCAGAAACATTAGAAATATTAATAAGTGACTTATATGATCTTAACAAAACAAAAGAAAATATTACATGGAAAATGATTGAATCACCCTTCCAAAATTAGAATGATGAGCATCCATGGACTGAAAATGGGATATGGATAAAATCTAGAGAAGCCTTTGACCAGCTGACAAGACCTATAACCATTTTGCAAAATACTTGTATCACACACATTAAGATGTCAGATCTACTGTTAGGTTTCCTGTCATGTGTCCTAAGAGAATATTTACTTCACCTCGCTTCTTTTATCTATTTCAATCAATATGGTGACTACAGTACATGGTGGACCACACAAGTTTCCAACTCGTGGGTGCAATTTCCTGTAGCAGTAATTGCAAAGGCATGTAATGAGAGCAATTTGCCCACCTAAAACAAAATAAAAATAATAATAATTATAATAAAAAAAGAGAGAGATAAAAAAACAGCTAAATTTGAAGGAGTATTAATTTCACTTATGACCACCAACAGTAGCCCCCAGCTTTTGTTTTGTGCCAAAATTAAATCACAACAGAGCTTTAGCCTATCCTCTGAAGAGCTGAGTATAGGCTCAATTTAAAAATGTGTTTGTCTTAAAGCCTTTTTATACAAGAACCTTTCTTTTATGAGAACTTTTTTGTATTCAGTACAAGAACTTCGTGTGCTAAAACTTAATTTCTTATGGTGTGTAGAATTACCCAGTAGGACAAGAATGTGGGTCCCTTCCAAGCCAGAATATTCTACAATTCTGTCATTATCTACAAAATTCCTCCAACTATATGTTGATGTGGTTGAGAAAGAGCCCTATTTTGAAGCCTTTAAAGTAAGTAAAGACACTCCTCAACAAACCCATTCACACTTGTTCCAGTGTGTAAAGGTAATCAATTGTTCTGTGAGAACTGGTCATCACCTTGAGTCTTGGCTGACCTGGAAAATACATGCTGTAATATGTGTCATGTGTATTTGTTTGGGATACCCTTGAATGGAATTTAAAATCAACACTTGCTGTGTAATTCTATAGGTAATTTCAAGCCTCAAATGTACTTGATAGACAGCTGAACTTGCAAGACAAGCCACTATAGTGCATCACTTGGAGTAGGCTGGAGATATTCTGATGAAAAGTGACTGAGCCTGAGTGACTGAGCATGCTGATCTGCTGGTCTAAGGTACAGAATAGTGTCTCATCCATTTGTCCAAATTGTGTTTTTCACTATTCATTAGCAGAAAGGACATGACAGGAACTTAGTTCTCTTGAACAAAGCTGAGAATTGATCAGTAATATATGTGCCCCAGATATGGTGGGGCAAAATACAGATTTTAGGTTTAAAGTAATTTTTACACAGCACCAGTGGGTCCTAGGAAATATTATGTAGCAGGCCTTCAGTAATGGACCAGATATGAGGCAGAGATCTTAACTTGCAATTCCAACAAGTGTCAGAAATGGCTTTAGAAAGTTAGTTGATGTTAGATATGGTACTATTAAAGGAATAAGGGGTATGTGGAATGTTAAATCTTACTGAAACCTAATGCACTATTACCATTCACAATGCAATGTTGTCAATGAAAAAAGCCTGAGCCACAGTTAAAGAAATGGCTAATCAGACATCAGAACTTTTCCAATCACTCTAACCCTAAGATTGGCTTCAGGAAATTAGCACAAATACCTGTACATATTCTAATACTTGGGATATAAAAGTTGGGAGCTGTGACTAGTTAGAATTGAGTTGATGATTGTTATTGGATTTGTGTATTTAATTATTGGAATAGCTGTTGTATATTTTATGATTACTGGCATTATTACTTCTGTTGCTTCTGTCTTTTCTCCTTTGTCTTTTCTATGTATGCATCACCCCCATGGATACCCAAAAACTTAGGAAAAGTCCCTGGAAGACAGTATTTGAGCTATGGGGTGGTGTGAGGGCTTAAAGAATGCAGTCACCTATCTGAAGGCACTGTCTCCCTAAGACAAGCCACCACAATGGAATTTGAGATAGGCACAAATGGCAAAACAGGAAGACGTTAACTCCAGGCCTAACGAAGGTGAAGATCTGGAATTAGTACACCAGAAAAATTCTGATGTGCAGACTGTGGGTACTTAAAACTTATCTGGACTAAAAAATACACACAGTGACAAAAAATACAAACTGTGAGAAGGGATGCACATCTCAGCCAAAGTTGGGGAAATGGCATCTATGCCCTGGAGATACCCCAGACTCGGACTTATAAAAGTGGAACCTCCAGGAGAGCAAGTGAGACCCCACCACTGAAAACCAGGATGTAGAAAGACCAGCGGGATGCTGAAGGAATCCAAGAGGTGAATATGGTATCTTTTTATCTTCTGCCTAAACTTTCACTCTATTTCTTTCCTCCTTATCCCCATCCCCCCCAACTTCCAATTTTTTTTCTACCTCTCTACCTCCCACTGACTGTTAAATTAAATCTGCACTACTGGTCTCATTTACACCTTTATTTGGACAGAAGCATTTCTTATAATCAGATCATAATACTTTGACAGTAAGACATTCCTGTTGGTTGTTCTCTTGCACTACTCCTATCTAAACTCATTCAATTTCATCCTCTTCAAGACTTCACCTTGTATCCTCCCAGTCTCCTATTTAATGCATGGTGTCACTTCAAACAGTACTTTATTTCCATCTCAAATGTTTCTAACGTAAGAGAACAGAACACAAAGCACATTTTCGAAAGCTCTGTGTGTGTCTGTATCTGTGAAAGGTCTGTTTCATGAAAGAGGCTAAAATAAATTTAGAAAAAAATTGTTTCTACAATGCTTCTCCTCAAAGGTATAATTCCATATTAGTATGTAGTGATTTGTTCATCGTTTTACAACTGGAAAAAAACATAATATTGAAACTACCCAGCTATTTTTCCTTCAATACGAATCAATAAGATATTTAATTTACATAGGTTTTTTTTTAGGCCTAGAATGATGAGAAATTGCTTTAATATATAAAATAGTTATCTCATTGATTATGACTGTAGATGATAATTTAACTTAAATTGCTACTTTCAAATACAGGAAACACAGAAAGATTAGGGGAAATTAAGAGATCTTTCCCCTTGGAAAAGATGTAACTTCAGAAAATCATATACATTATCATATACACTTAAATCTATACACTGATAAAAATTACCCCACTTATTGGCCAGCCAGAATCAGTGCTTTACCTTGATTTTCCTCTTCCCTCCCTCAATCTATCAAAGCAGGTTCTTCTCAAGAAGCTGAAGCATGTAATCTGACACTTCAATTGTTTTTGTAAAGTCTTCTGTGGTCTCTTAAAATATCACACTTCCTAAAATCTGGAGAGGTATTTCAGCTACATATGATATGGAAGGCCATTCTTTTTTTTTTTCTTTATTTCTTTTTAATTTTTTTCCCTAATACTTTTAAAGGAAACACAAGAAACAAGACAAGATGTATACTAGGATTAGCACAATTACATAATTAATATTTAAAAGGAGAACAAATTAAATAACAAGCAACACTGCTCAGGAAATAGCAATAGTTTAAAAATGGAAGGACTGACATTCTTTGTTCCCTTCTGAGCAACAAATTTTTAAAATGGTAAAATTTTAAAATTGCTCAGTGTGATGAAAACAGTTTCATTCCATTATTATCCTGAACTCCAAAGACAAGCTCTTTCAACAGTATCCTGGAACTATAAAAGGCTACATTTGACAAAAAAATTGCAAGTGTTCTTATCTATCAAACATCTGGTGTTCTGAGACACTGAGCTTTACAGCAAAGCATTTTACAGTAAAACAAGAATAATACTCATCTACTTAAAAAAGGCACTCAGGAAAACAATGGGTTTGACAACTGAGAGCAAGTCAGTGGTGGACTCCAGACCCTGCAAGGAGATAAACATATTGGCTTTTGCAGTGTCAAAGCCTATTCAGCCTGATGAACCAACCTGATCAGATTAGGGAGTTCCACTCTTCTCTCTTTTATGTTGTGACAGTTGTCCTTTTCCATAAGTAAACTAAATAACAATATAACAATATATTCACAGAATCCTTGAATGATTTGCATTGGAAGGGACCTCCAAGTTCACCTTGTTCCTACTATGCTGCCATGGGCAGGGACACCTTCCATTAGATCTGGTTGCTCCAAGCCCCATCCAAACAGGTCTTGAACATGTCCAGGGAGGGAGCATCCACAGATTCTCTGGGCACTCTGTTCCAGCTCCTTAACATCCCCACAGGAAACAATTTCTTTCTAATAACTATTCTAATTCTCTCTTTTATTTTTCCACTCCCCTGACAGGAAAGAAACATGGACATTTTTGTAGCATGCATTCTGGTTTCTTTTTGTTTCAGGGGTTTTTTTTGTGTGTGTTTTGTTTTGTTTGGGGTTTGTTTGTTTGGGGTTTTTTTCTGTCTGCTTGGGGTTTTTTTGAGGTTTTTGTGTTTTTTTTGTTTTTTTTTTTTTTTTTTTAATTT
>JAODKT010001744.1:52162847-52188923 GCA_027576195.1 Cossypha heuglini | reverse complement strand
GTTTTTTTGAGGTTTTTGTGTTTTTTTTGTTTTTTTTTTTTTTTTTTTAAGAGAAAAGTTTATTCTTCTATGAGGTGATGTGGACAAAAAACATATGGAAAGGTTATGTGAAGCTTATCATGGATAATATTTGAAATGGTTGGCATTAGTTCTTGAGGAAATTCAAGCCACATTAGAGAAATTTCTGTTTCTACAGTAGGCAAGATTCTAGAGAATTTGATATTATTAAAAAAACTCACAGTGCCAAAGGCACAAGGGTTTAGGCTTGTAGTCTTCAGTCAACTTCACAGTCTTCTACACACATTAACAACAGTTCACACAACACCCTGGAAACAGACTTCACACTTTTTCAAACTGAGTGAGACTGAATTCAAGAGTGTGGCCCAATTTGGTATGCTTTCTGGCTACCTTGGAGGATGGAAGGTGATCCAGTATTTATTTGGAGGTTTCCGTGAGCTTTACCACACATGTGTAACAATGCCATCTTCCTACCTTTCATTGCAGCAAGCATTGGCCTGTGATACAACTATGGAATAATTTAAAACAAGTGAGAATTTGAAAAACTGTTTGAAGTGCATTCAGAAATGACACGGTGTCCTTGTGGGCCTTTTACTAAAGGAAATTCTACTGTGTCTGAGAACATAGTAAGAAAGAAAACTTTGCTCTGTAAAAAAACTCTCCATATTATACTCAACATCACTAGTGTCTAATCTCTATTGATAAAGAACAAAACTTCTCTCCAATAAACCTGTTTCAGTGCTTCACAGCACTTACTGAGACAGACTATTACCCAATGCTAAACTTAGCTTATTTGTGTAGTATACACAGGTTATGTCTTATCAGAGCCAACATGGCTGTAGGAAACTTGTTTGCTGCAACATTTTTTTATATACTTGTACATTGCTACTATTTTCCTCTATGGTATTCTTTTAAATCAACAGCCTGAGATCTTTCTGTCTTTCTGGAAATATTTTATAATTAAGACTTTTGCCAGTATCCTTGATCACACCACTTAACTTACATATTTATTGTTCTGGATTACAGCATGTTTGATAACATTTCTTCTCAGTACGTGGCTAGAGCAGAAGGACTTTATGTGTTCTTTACATTAAATCGCTTAACATATAGGTCCAAATCATGTCTGACTTTACTTCTGTGGCACAAAATTGTTGACTCATTCTCAGTTTACCATCCACAATTACACATGAGATCTTTCTGTGGAGAACTGGTAAAAAGCCAGTTATTCCTCATCCTTTCTCTGCAAAGCTAATTATTCTTGGCAAGATCCAATTATTTCCACATGTTCTCATTAAATACTGTACTATTTCTTCAGAAGAGGTCTCAGATGTCAATAAAATCATGAATTTTAACTGATTTTTAATGCACTTTTTCCCCTAGCTTTGTGCTTTGATAAATTAAAATGGAAACTCCTTTATTGCAGGCTTAAATTATATGGGATAATAAAAATAATATATTCCAGTACATTAGTAACCAAGGCAGATGTTGAAAAATATTTGAAGGGCAATATGAAGTAATTATTCCTTAAAACATTTCCTCTAAGAATTTTGAATACCTGAGAATTGTTGACAGTCTTTTTCAATATGTCTTGGAATATAGTGCAGAATTTGAGATTACTAGATATAAGCTAATATTTCACTAAAGTCAGAAACCAAAAAAATAGGAGACTTGCTAAAATATTCAGCTCATGATCGAGATTTTTTTTGATAACAGACTATATCAGGCAAACTTGATTTCATTATTTCATGAGTTTACAGGTTTGATTTATAAATGGACTTGAGAACTCTCACACTATTTAAATTAGAAAGCAGGAGGCAATACAAGGAAAGTAATGTAAAACACACTGCCTACCATACTGCACTGCATAGTTTTATTTCTGCAGAATAGAACTTAGAAATTACTATGGACCACATCAAAGATGACAGGAGTTGTAATTTTACACTGTTCCAAAGAAGTAAAGGTCATACTTGGATTTACAAAGAATTGTCTATTTTGAAACACACAAGGTAAATGTCCTGCTCTAATAAGTCTTAAAAATACCTCACAGTGGCATGCTAAGCCTGTGTTGTGGCTTAATCCTAGATAGCAGGTAAGGACCAGTTGCTCACTCCCCCCACTTGCCCTCTCAGTGGAGAGAATTGGAAAGGAAACGTAAACTTTTTGGGTTGAGTAAAGAACTATTTAATAACAGAAATAAAATAGTATAGTAATACTGAATATAATGGCAATGATGATAATAAAGATAATACTAGCAATATTAACAATAATAATAATAAGAATGAGAGATAGCAACAGAACTTGGAATAAACAAATGATACACTATACAACTGCACATCACCACTGACAGATCCCAGTCCATTCCTGAACAACAATCTGTCCCCTTCCCCAGGTGTTTACACACTGTTTAAACACTGGATATGATGTTCTACAGTGTGGAATATCCCTTTGGCCAGTTTGTGTTACCTGTCCTGGCCATGCTCTCTCCCAGCTTTTTGTGCAGCTCCTCTCTGGCATTGAATGAAACACTGAAAAGTCCTGGACTTGGGGTGAGGACTGTGCAGCAACAGCTAAATCAGCAGGGTGTTAACAACATTATTTTCACCCTGAATACAAAACACCCAGTGCTGTGTACCAGCTACTATGAAGAAAATTGCATCTGTACCAGTCAAACCGAGCACAGTCTGGTTTGTGAAAAACGCAAATTGAATGAAAAAAGTTCACACTAGAGCTATGAAGGCCACCAGAGGTCTTATACATTTTTTTTTCTGCTCTGAACATATGGGAAAATACATTTCTGATATGTTTTGTTTTGTTTAGTTTGTGGGGTTTTTCCTAATGGGAAGGGGCAATTACTGGAAAACTACAAATAGTCAAGGAACTGGCAAGCTACAAGTAGGCAAAAAGCAAAATTAGAATGTTCCATGTTGTAGTGTATTTTGCTTGCTGGAAAACACAAGCTGAGGAGCTTAAACTATATCAGTATTGGCAGATGGCTATCAGAGTAGTCACAGGAGGGATTACCTGTATTTAGCAGACTGAAAATTATAAGGATTGCACCTTAGAAGAGCAACTAAACAAAAATTAAAAATGTACTTTCAAGCCCAGCAACTAATGCTTGGTGAAAAAAAACACACCAAAAATACTTAAAGCACATGCTTTACAATGAAAGATGTTAGACAGTTCTTGTTTCTTTACTTGAAGCATTTTTTCCAACTTTTCCTCTGAGATTCAGTTCTCAGCTTTCTTTTCTGGTGAACATTTGCCAGACACTTCCTAGGCAACACTGCGTTAAGCCTAGAATGAAGATCAGCTGAGCTTTCATCTTTTCCACAGTAAATGTTTTCTCAATTTTACTCATTTTCTTTTCTCCTTTCCTTTCTCCCCTCCCTTCCTCCTATCACCCCTCCCTTTCCTTCTCTTCATAACCAATAACAGCAAGCTATGCACAGGCATAGGATGGATAAGCTATGCACCTGCACATATACAGAGAATTTGTCTACTATGATTTTTTAAACATCTTTTCTGCTATATATAGCCATTATCAACTAAAACATTGCACAATCCAAACTACATAATAGAAGAGTAATCTTTCCAATGTCCAAGGATGAAAACCACATGTACAGCTCCAGGCTAACCATGCAGTTTTTACTTTAACCAGTACCCAAAATAGCATTTACCAAAAACTTTATTTTCACTGCTAATATGTCTTGCATCATGCTACTGGTTAGACAATCTCTCTTTAAAGATTGACATAAGACACAAACACAAGAATTCTAAAAGAACCCATGCGCAAAGATTTTTTTTTTCGTTTCTTTTGAGAAGGGCAAATTGTATTCCAATACAGTAGCCACAGAGGTATCCAAGACATTACTGTTTTTCCCCCCAAGACTTCAGAAAGCAGTCTTGTTTTCAGATGTTCTCTGAGGAATATCATCATGCAAATGGTAGCATTGAGTAACCACTCTGTTATTTATACTTATTAAGCATAGGCTAAAGAGGTTAAAATTTCCAATTTGCATCATAGAAAGATGCAAACTTTCACTAAGAAAACTTAGTGATGTAAAATAATTTATACAAGGCTTTTGAGAATATTAGTGTAAGGTCAAAAAGTACAATAAAGGGATTACAACTACCAAGAAAGTACTTAGCCAGGTCTCTCTGTTTCTATGGATGTATTTGCATAAAAGTGTAGCTTAAAACAACATATTGGAACCAAATGTTTGTGCAATGTTGGCACAACGTGTCAGGGAAGTGAAAACGAAAAACAAGAACCTGACTTGGTTGGGGACACCCACTAGAATAGATCCAAGAATCTATGATCAAGTACAGATCCTCTTTCCATCCAAAATTCCTATGTTTGTTTTGCATCACTCCAATTCAGTACTTTTAAACAGTGCCAAGGCAGAGGTTGTAAGAGGTCATTATGGATGACTGTAGGTAAGATTTGACTACTTTTATCCTCTACAGCCTGTCAACACTACTCAAACCCTACTCCAGGCCTTGGAGCTTTCTGGTGGATTCCCTTCGTTGGGATGCCAGGTGCTCTCCAAGCTGCTCTATCACATCCCTCCTCAACAAGACAGGGAGGAAGGGTGGGACAGCAGATAAAATGAAAAAAACCTATGGGTCAGGTAAATACAGTTTAAAAAAGCAAAGGACAAGTTTGCATGTGGAAGAAAAAGGAAAAGAAAAGACTTGTGGTCTACTTCCCATAAGCAGGTGATGTCCAGTCACTTCCCAGGCAGCAGGACTTGAGTATGTGTAGCATTTGCTCCATAGGACAAGCATCATAACAACAAATGTGTCCCCTTCATCCTCCTTTGTCTTAGATTTTATATCTGAGCAGACAGGATATATTATGGAATATTCCTTGGGTCAGCTTGGGTCAGTTGTCCTGGCCATGTCCCCTCCTAAGATCTTGCTCACTCCCAGTCAGAAAACTCCAGCTACTATAGAGAAAAAGTCATAATAATATAATGTATTGCATTAAAAGGAAGGCTATGGATACCTTGACCAATATATGACCAAAAGGCCATGGCAGCTGTACTGAAGCTGAGCATTTACAGACAGATGCATTCTGCATTTCTCACATCTCATTATTCGTAACAACCTAAGTTTTTATATGATGAATAACCTTGGTAATTTTTAGAAGAAAAAGTGACATCTTGAGTAAGTTGAACACTGTAAGGCAAGCTTAGTGGTATTGTGACTCAGGAAGACACAATATGCTCTCTTTTATGAGTCAGTGCTTCAGTATGAGTACACTGAGCTAGAACCTCCGACTGGGATAATTTTTCTACTGGACTGAGCAGGGAAGAATGATTTTGTATTGCTCAGCAAAATCTACAGCTTCATCACAATGCTCTAAATTACACTTGGCAGGCTAGAGAAGTTGTTCAAACAATGGAAGTTGCCTGAAATATGGTCTGGGCTTATATTTTGATTACTTTCCAATATGTAAAGGTTTCTTTTAGCAAGAGGCTCCTCTCAGGAAATAGATTTTATTTTTGTATACTCAGCAACAAGACAGTAGCTAATAATAACAGGAGGGAGCTATCTGATTTATATTCGCATAAGGTAACTCCAAATAATGGTCTGATAAGGAGGTGAAAGCAGCACTGGTTTATGACTGAATCAAACAGTGATGTGGGAGCTTTCAAAGAGGCATGACACAGCTGACATCTCACTGACTTGGCAGGATATGGCTGCCACAGGCTCTCCTAAATTTTTTGGAAAATCTCTGAAACTTCCTTTTTTTTTTTTTTTTTTTTTTTTTAATCTATTTGCAAACAAACAGCATGCTGAATCTATGTTTGTCAAATTATATGGACTGCATCAAATTTTAAAATGAAGTCTGATTTTCCTAATTCGAGTTGCAGTACAGTATTATAAAACAGTTCAAATCTCAAATTAGAAAAAATTTTAAGAGTATATTTGTTACACACTGGAAATCTCTGATGAGACAATTTAAGATTTTTAAATGCTATTTATATATGTAAATGCTCTTCTGAGAAGTAATTTCTTCATCTCTTTCCATAAAATTATAGGCAGCTGTGACAACTTGGTCCAAAAGACAAGGAATTGGATTCTAAAATCTGACTGCACTGGAACTAGGAGGTGCATGATGATTACAGAAGTTTTCAAAAAAAAGTTGGTATTGTGGCAGAACTATATTCTATGAAGAAAAAAAGTTTTCTAATATTAGTGGGTTTCAGTCCTGAGAAATTAACTACTGTGTAAAGCAACTCTGAAATTTAAGGTGACAGACAGAACAATTGCAAATATTACACTTCTCTCTGCATTATATGTATCTGAAGCTATTTAAATGTCAGTTCCTGTTGCTTCTAGTCCTGAAAAAAATCTTTTTTGCAATTTACACAGAGAATTTGCTAAAAATAAGTAGGTTTTCTACCAGCCAGACAAGACATTTTGGAAAGCTAAGAAAATGTCAGATAAAAGAAATTAGGAACTGAACAAAATGTGCCAGCACTTTAAAAGATTTCTCAGAGTTTTGGGGTTTTTTTTAACCTAAACAATACAGTGTTCACTGAACTTCTACCATAAGCTCACGTTGGTGCTGTTACTGATAAGCAAAGAATACTAATACAAATAAATGTTCTTGCTGATAAGTGAACTACAAACACCTCTTCCTGATATTAGCAAGGGTTTTTTAAAACCTTGTCTCAATTCTTACCATCAATGCAGCCACAGAACCTCCGTCCCTGGATGTTATCAGAGGTTTTTTCAATGTGTAGAGTTACTTATGTTAGGGTTTTCACAGTGCCTTTTTTTCCCCTCTTCAAAGCAGACACGTCTCTCAGTACTGTGTGTTCAGGACACTGCACAGGGCGGAAACTTGTGGGTGTTTGTGCTCTGGAGGAAGCACCAGTTTTCTTTCACATAACCAGCCTTAAACACCCAACTTGTGAGCCTGCAGAGTGCAGAGGCTGCACCCCACCTGTTCCAGCCTGAGTGCTCCTGGCCCCAGACCTTTGTCAAGGGGGTTTTCCAAGGCTGGGCTTTGCTAGTCACATTGCAGACTTGGAGCTAAAATGCTTCTTGCAGCTGTGTGTGCAGAGATGTGAAACACCCCCTGTGCAAACACAGCCTCTGCACCACAACACCTGTCCCGCTGGAGCTACAAGTTCACTTCTGTGTGCCTTCACAAAAAGTCTTGTTCTCTGTATGACGTGCAAGTTCTTCATAAACACGGAGTCGTGATTTTCTGTGAGCTGTTTCCCACGTTTTATATCTTCCTCCATGGTAAGAACCGTACAAGTTTTGGAGTGAAAATGTTGAAAAATTTCTGGTATAATTTGCCCTATTTACCTAAGAGAGTGAGTGTGTAAGAACTCAAATCAGAGGGGAAAAAATCACCCTAAAATTTCAGAAAAACGATTGAGAAAGATTGCATATACCTAAGGAATTATTCTGAAACAGAAAATGAAAAGGTTAGTGCTTTCCCTGTAGCTTCATCTAAATAATTCCAACGTGATGTTACTCTTTATTGTGTTTAATCACTTTTCCTCAAAAGGAAATGGGGATTTTCTCTGGAACACCATCTGCTCATGGGTCAAGTTAGGCAAATCTCAGAGGACTCATAATAGCTGCCCCAAAGAATCCTGTGCAGCTGTGAAACAAGTCACACCCTTGTACAAGTATATTTTGAAATGCCTGTAATCAAATACTACTGCCCCAAGCTGAACACACTTAGACTGATTGTTTTGATTCAGTGCTGCACTCTGCCTCAGTCACCTCACCAAGATGATGGGAAAATGAACAACCCAAGAAACCTCTTAGTGCCCATACAATTGTTGTGGAGGTTGTTTGGTATGAAGAAAATGGAAATCTGTATTTGTGTTTGATGAATTTAAATTAGTTTATGTCTCATGCAGATTAACTCAGAGATAGGACCATATGTTTTATTTCATATATAATTCCACATTAAGAAAATAATTATTTTCCTTATATTTTGCATTAAGTTTCAAGTGAAATGCAAAATTTTTAATAATGGTTCTCCCAGATTTTATAGAGTGAAAATGTGGCATGAACCCTTTGGCATTATTTAGTTTCCTTTTCATTTCTTTTGTCTATGCAGCAAAAGAAAGAGGAAAAAGAATGAGGGAAAGAGGAGAAGGAGGGTAAAAAGGTAATGAAAATACAGTTAGACTGTTTTGGTTAAGAAATGTAGGCTCAGAAACAGCAGAATTAGAATTTCCAGAGATTAAGTCAAGGCTTGCCCATTCTTGTTTACATTTGGACAGATTGTCTCGATAATTTTTTGAAAGCCAAATCTACATCCATAGGAATTACTGCTAGAAATTTCATCCTATCATCTTTACTGACATGTCAAAATATCTTATGAGTAGCACCATACTCATTAATGGAGGTACCCACGAGTAAATACCAATGAGAGAAAACATTGGGGAAAATCCAGTCTTCCATGAACAAAGGATGTTGTTTTGGAACAGCAAAGAACAGAATCTTCAGAAGATTCAGTCTGAGTCAGTGTGTGCAACAACAGTCTTGCCAATAAACCAGACCTATTGCATAATAAAGCAAAAAAAAAATTTCCTTGTTGCTCTCTCCTGCTGCTGTTACTATAGAGCTAAACAGTTGGAAAAAGGGGGAAATGAAAATGAATGAAACAATGAAAAATTAAAATGAAGAAACAATGCTTTTCTATAATGAGAACCCAAAAGGTCATCTGCTGTTGTTTTTATTGTGTTTCAGTCTTCTCATTATATGATCCTCTGGAAATTTCTCTGAACAATTTCATACCTAGTTTTTTAACTTCTTCTTTGTCTTTGTTTTTGTCTTCGTCTTTTCCTTTTTTTCTTCCTACTGTGAGAGTTAATACTAAGGAAACACAGTTACCAGAGAAGAAGAAAGGATCCAGCATAAGCACTGCATAAATACAGCTGAGACTTCTGAGGCACTGGAAGCTCTGGAGTTCCCAGGCAGCTCATTCCAGAAGTCCCAGAAGACTTGGAGCCTTCAGTGTTTGACCAAGAAACGCAGCTCAAGAAACTTGCTTGAAATCTCTTGCAGCAAGGTTCTTGCTAACACTGCAATTTTAAAATTACATAAGGAGCTATGTGTCTGATTTCAGTTAATTTTCTTGCTCCTGTTTAAATCCAAGGCTTCCTCCTCATGTGTATGAGTCATTGAAACTACAATCTATTGTTGTGGCTTTTTTTGTTTTTTACTACTTTAACTTGTTAGTCTCTCCAATGCAAAAAAAAAAAAAAAAAGTTTCCCTAGTACTGTCTTTTAAGGCACACATTCTTATCTTACTTTTCCTATGCATTCTCTAAATCCAGGATTTAATACAAATCTAGCTGAAAAAGAAGACACTTCCATGTGCAAACTGTAAAATATAAATGAAGCTCATGTTCACAGTCCTGCTCTTTGGCAAGAAGAGTATCTGCAAAATATGTTTTTTCAGTTGTACTGTTTTTTTCTAAGCCATACCGACAATTAAATGGAATACTAATAACAGAAACCAGCCTGCTAAAGCTGAATTCCTTTTACTCTCATGTGTCTTAGCCAGGTCAGTGAGATACGTCTTTATTTACTGGGGCTTTTACATTGGGCAGACAAGAGTTTGCCTTCCCAAGTACAACTCATTGCACTAAATACACTAAATCTTACTTCATGGAACTAAAATCTGAGCACAAAATTGAGTTGTTGTAGAACAGTCCTGTGGTGAAATTAAAAATACAAAGAAAAAACAACCAAAAAACACCCCACCCAACCAAACAAAAATCCTACTAATTTTTTCCCTTCTTTTTTAGAAAGATCAAATACAAGAAGGTATATACATGGACTCAATTTGTCATTATTAATGGGGCAGTCAGAATTAATGGCTGGTACTTTTGCTTATTTTAGCATTTCTTGGCATATCAGATGTAGGTTTTTCTAATTTGGTGGAAAACAGATAAACTGAGAACAATTCGGTTTAGTAGCAGTAGGCTGCATCTTACTGATTAAAGATGACAAAGTAGGAGGGATGAAATTTCTAGTTACTTATACAACCTAGAAAGGAAATACAAAACTTCTGAAAACTGTCAGTGACAGGGATGCAAGCCTTCATCCTGCAGATGTTCTTTGATACTCCTGTCATAATACTACAGGGGCTTCAGAAAAGTACCTGGAGTTTTTTTTTTGGGTACAGGAATCCCTTCATCTGAACCTGTTTGAAGGATCAGGCCTCATTAGGTGGGTGCAACTTTCACCCACAACAAGCTATCTTTTTAACTCTTTATCATGACAGCATGATACCATGATTTGAAAGAAATTAACCATGTCATAATGATTGGAAATTTTATAAAAACAAGTATTTTTCTCTACTCACGTTTCAAAATTCCATCAGTCAAAGCAGCAATAATTTACCTTTCTTTATTGTAGTTCTTTAAAAGCACAGTACAGTGATTATGTCTGACTGATGTGTTAAGATTTGCTTATCATTAACAAGAAATATTTCCCAAGATATGAAAGACAGTCAATACTCTGCCACTGTCACCAACAATTTCCCCCCCACCGAAAACTTATATTGGTAATGAGGGATAAGTGAAAGGTAATTAAAGCAATCTTATTTAGAAGTGAGATATTTTTTAAAAATCCTTATTAGTTGGTAGGACATCAGGCAGCTTACTTGGAAACACAGAAGTTTAGAAAGTAAAGCACAAGTACAGGATACAAAAAAGGTCAAACTTTGTACTTTATTAACCTATTCTGTAGGTTTTTCCCTATATAAATATGTGTGTGTGTATATGTATGTGTGCATGCATATATATGCATAAGAATGCCTGTAGTGTGGTGCTGTGTCAACATAACTGAAGTAGCTCTGGTTCATCAGAAACATTTATCCTGCAGCAGCACAGAGCTCAGGATGGTTTAATTTACTATGCAGAAAAGGACAAAGCAGCAAATGGTGAGGTCAGCTGTGAAAACTGCAGGCTTTTTGCCCCCCAATGTCAGCTGAGTGGCTCATGAAGCACTTGGCTTTGCCTACAGATAATCAAGCATCGTTCTGTGCTGAGGTCTAGCAAAAGCAGTTTGCAATAGCTTTTAAATCCTAGATAATGTGCCAGTGAACTGAGGGGAAAGGAGGTGGAAAAATTGGGATAATAGGAAAAAGAAGATGTAGAGAGAGGGCCATGCAGGGAGACACTTCCAAGTCCATGCAGAATATAAAACCAGGCATTAGAGGATGGGAATTCCTCATGCATTCATCATACAAACCTCTTCCTCTTACTATGTCTTCGAGTACAATTAAAATCCCTGAATTCTTTCTGTAGCTATTCTTAGCTATTTTCTTACCTATTCCTGCCTGTAAAAGTCTGGTGATTCAAATGTTGTTCATGGCTGAATTCAGCACTTTTGAAGTAATATGGAAAAGGAAACATGAGACTTAATCCAAATGCTTGGACAGAAGTTAGTTCGCTCAAGCTAAAATATTCTTGTTACTGGTCCTTGGTTTGAAGAAAGCAGATCTCCATTTTAGGGAACAGCAAGTAAGCCAGGGATCTGCTCCTGGGATGCATGCCAACACTGAGACAGTCATACAACAGGGTGAGACCCAAAGCAGTACCCAGTATATTTTTCTGACTGGGTTAAGGGTAAGTGCACCAGACTGACAAACACTCAGCTAGAAAGAAATCACGGCACAAAGTGCTTGTGACTCATTGCAAAGGCCCTGGTACCAAAACACGTTTTTTATGTAGTTTCTTATCCCAACAATGTTAACAATGGCTCTTCCCTGGTTTCAGTTAATTTCTTCTTAGTAGAAGGTATAAGAGCTGTGTTTTGGATTGGAATGAGAATTGTGTTGATAAGTCACTAATGTTTTGGGTTTTTGCTAGTCTTATTTACCCTGAGTGAGAAGGTAGGCAAAATAAACTGGAATGGAACATGGCTGAGACAGGGGACCTGAACTGACCTAAGGGGTATTTCCACACCACAAAACTTCGTGGCCAGTGAATACAATGGTAAGTGCAGTCAGTCTGGGTCCAGGAAGGGGTGTTTGGCATCAACCAGCTGGTGGAGACAACCTGCATTGTGCATGGCTTTAAAAAGAAAAAAATTGTTTTTATTCTAATTATTATGATTATTACTATTTTCAATTATTATTTTATTTTCAATTAGTAGCATTTTTTATTTCAATATACAAGCTTCACTTTGATTCTCCTCCCCATTCAACTGGGATGGAGGAGGAAGAGAGGAGGAGGTGAAGCATGGTGTTTCACGTCCAGCTGGGCTGAAAGCCATGACAGGCTCATCTGTTCCCTGAGCCAATCCTATGAGTGAGATTCAGAAAAACTGCAGTGTGAGTAACAAGAAGAGCTGTAACTCTTAATCAAAGCATAAAATTTCTTAGTTTCCAGCTTTCTTTAGCTTTGTTTCCCTATCCCACAGATGTGGCTCTAAAGTCACAGATCCAGTGATTTCCTGCAAAAAATACCCCTCTGCTTTGACCTGGCCTGTAGAGGACATAGAAATATTTTGGTTTTTTTAGAAAGGAATGTCACTGGAAAATCTTTTTCATTATTTGTCATAGATATTTCATGACAATGATACAAAGAAGATATTTGAGAACGTTTAGCTTAATCCTTTTTGTGCTATGAGGAAGTATGAATCTGAATCCAAGTGCACGGATGTTTGTACAAATTTAAAGTATTGTAATGGCACATATCTTCTTCAGTACTCTGTTTGCCACATGGGATTTTAAAGAGGAAAATGAATGTGTAACAGGGATTCTCCTGACAAAGGAGTTCATTTTTCCCTTGGGCAAATACAGGATCCTGCTAAAAGAGAAACACTTCTAAAAACTGGAGAGATTAACAGAGGAAAAGAGCAAGTAAAAGATAGCTAAGCCTTAGACAGAATCACAGAATTGATTAGGTTGGAAAAGAACTCTGAGATCATTGAGTCCAACCTATGACCAAACACCACGTCAACTAGACTATGGCACTAAGTGCCACACCCAACTTTGCCTTAAACACCTCCAGGTGACTCCACTACACCCCTGGACAGGCCATTCCAATATCTAGTCACTCTTTCTGTGAAGAGATTCCCCTGGTGCAGCTTGAGACTACATCCTCTTGTCCTGTCAGTGTTTGTGTGGGAGACTGATTCCACCTGACTACAATCTCCTTCCAGGGAGGCTTCCTCTGAGACTCCTATTCTCCAGGCTTAGCCACTCCTCACAGGACTTGTGCTCCAGACCCTTCCCCAGCTCTGCTGCCCTTCTCTGGACACACTCAAGCACCTCAATGTCCTTCCTAAATTGAGGGGTCCAAAACTGAACCCAGGTGTGGCCTCAGCAGTGCCCAGCTCTGCAGGATGATCACTGCTCTGCTCCTGCTGGCCACATATTTCTGACCCAGGCACGATGCCCTTGGCCTTCTGGGCAACCTGGGCACAGCTCAGCTATTGTTCACCCACCTAGTGACAGGCACCCCCAGGCACATTTTGCTGAGCCACTTTCAAGCCACTCTGTCCCCAGCCTGTAGCTCTGCATGGGGTTGTTGTAGCTGAAACGAAGGATCCAGAACTTGGCCTTGTTCAATCTCATTCCATTGGTGCTGGCCAATAAACCCAGCCTATCCAGGTCCCTCTGCAGAGCTTTCCTGCCCTCCAGAAGATCAACACTCCCATTCAACTTGTTGTCATCCACAAATTTGCTAACAGTAGACTCAATCCTCTCATCCAGATTACCAATAAAGATAATTAAATAGGACTTAGCCAACACTGATCCCTGAGAAAACAAGAACAAAAAAACTCCTATTTTCTGGGATCTAGAGAAAATTATAAAGTTGCCTGCATTAAAAAAACAAAACAAAACAAACAAAAAAAAAAAACCAAAAAAAACAAAAAACCAAAAATCATGCTTGAAATACAACATTTGCAAAGATACACCGGACAGGGAGATATCTGCTTACAAGCCTTTAAATTCTTATTCTGTGAAGTATAATAATACCTAATTTTCAAAAGTTACTGTTTTAGCTTATACTCTAATAAATAAAGCCCTCTGGCCTTCTTACGAGAATTTGATTTCAAGAAGGTCTAGTCAGACGCGAAGCTTAAAGCAGCAAACAAGAGTAGTTCCTGAGCTTATAAAAACATGCTACTGTAGGTAAGAGATTTAAAATACCCAAGTGGTTGAAAAATCAAGCTCACCTTTTAGAAAGACAGAAATTCAGAAAATCAGATTTTTTTTAATTAAATAAAGAAAATCTTTCAGTTATGATTCTGAAAAGTTTTATCTTAGCAAAAAGTTAAAGAGAGTGGTCTTTCTAACATCTCTTAAAGTACAAAGACAGTTCACCTTATTACAGTGAAAAACATAAGGGGGCAAATTCAAACTGTAGATATTGACAAAGAGACGTATAGCACAATGGAAAGATGAGGAGAAAGATAACTATGAATAATTACATAAAATGCTCTCTCCAGTTTCATCCTGGTCACTTGTCACTCTCTAACACTTACAGAACAAAGATGCAAGTAAAAGAGCTAAAATAGAAATCTTTGACAGTAAAATAGCTTTCTAATTTCTTTTGTAGACCTGAAAATTCAAGGCTGTTGGAAGTTGGTAAACCACATCCATTTGCAAGATTTGCTCTAACTTATCTGTTTCTGAGATCAGAAAGTATCAGCTTTTGTTCACTAACACGAGTTTAAAGGTTAATTATACTACACTCACTGGACTTGTACCCAAGTGATTACCCAGAACTCTAAAAGATGTTATAAGATGCCCTGTACTACTCTAAAATTGTCCAGAATCAGCATCTTTTCTAGTCTTATTCGAAGAGACTTCAACCTTTGCAGCTGAGCAATGGGAGAATGAGCAAAGAGAGGTGTGAAAGAGCCCTTCTGTGTCAGTTAGGTCTTTCAGTTATCATTGAACTCCAACCTTAAAAAAAAAAAAAATCAACCAGCTTCTTGGTGGCATTTTTACAGACAAATTTACCAGTATTAAAAAAGAAAAAAAAATCTCACATCGTTCCAAAGAGAGAAAACTGTTCATACCATAAATAAATACTGCTAATTATTAAAGTTATCAACAGTATACCACTGGTTTATACTATGACATGGGAGTCACAGTATAAAATACAGGCATTTTTGTGTAGAATTTGTCGTATCTGGAGGGAAACTCTATCATAATACTTCTTTGAAGCACAAAAACCAACACAACTGAACCCATTTTTTGGTCAGTGCAAGTACAAAATGAACTTCTCTATACATAGCTATACTATTGACTATTTGTTGACTATTAATTGTGCCCATGGCATATTGATTAAGACAAAACAGTTGGTCAGACACCACAGTAATGCAAATATGGATTGCCCAGAATAATTGCTTAGAAGAGAGTTAGGATAACAGGTCTCACTGCTTCTATTACTTTAAGAAGTCTTCCAGGTCTCACATGTGAGGCTTTCTTACCAGCACACTATTGTTCTCAAACAGCTTCTGAGGCTGATTCTGAATCACTATGTAATGAGTTTGGATTTGGAAATATCCTTGTCACTTTTTCCACTAGTGCATGCCGGTTTGGAGAAAAAAAAACAAGTGCTGTATTTCAATCTATCCCCTTTTCTACATTCTGTCTTTCAAAGTCCTCTTGTATAAATAAGAGCAAGTCTTACAGCACCATCCAAATCAGGAATTAGCATTTATTTATGCTATATTATGCTATAATTCTTGCAGATATCTCTTACAGTGTTCACACTGACTGAGATGGAATAAGCTGCACATTCACTAAGCTTGGGATGATTTCTGGCATTTTTTTACTGTAATAGAACGCTGGAAAAGTTTTATATTTAATTTGGGCAATGGATTGGACTGAGTAATTTTCCTCTACTTAATAATTTTATCAGAATGTAAGGTTTTTCCATGTTTTTCAAAGAATGAGACATGAACATCGAAAGAAAACAACTGGAAAACTGTGTTTCACTAGATAATGAGACCATCAACACATAGTTTGGCTGCAGTAGGAGAACTTGATTATGTTGTACACATTCCTTGTGTTTACTATGCACAAATAAGCATTTTACCATAAAGAAAAAGACACATTCTGTGAAAAAATATTGCTGTGTATGGCATGGTATACACCTATGGAGCACTCCCTGATATAACATGGACATCAGCAATGGTCTGCTGTTGTGGACCTCAGTTATATTTCTGAGTTGAGTTGGTGGCTGTGAATGTGGGACTAAACTGCAGCTGACATGGTCACAGAACTTCTGGTACCAAATGTAACTCATTTACACCAAAATCAGGTATCCCTGCTTACCATGCACAGTACAGATTCACACACAGATATTTACAAATAATATTTATAGGGCCATGCGTGCATGTATGTGTGTGTGTGTGTATTGCATATACTTAAACATCAGTATGAAATTCAGGTATCTGCTTGTCATAGGAATTCTCCTTGTGTGACAAAAACCCACAACACTAAATTTTGTTCTCTTATAATGGAATGATGCACACTCTATCTTCCTCTTCTGTTAAAGACAGATGAATATTCTCCTGCTATGAGTCTACCCTGAAAGCAACCTCATATGATGTTTTCAGAGAAATAATTTGTACATTCATTTGTTTTAAAAAGAAGATATGTGTTTAGTCTTTTCTGCTCATGAAGCATGGAATTATGATACAAAATCAGTAAGTATATTATCCTCATATCCTAGAAGGGCTATCATCACAGATTAAGTTTGTCAGAAAAGGAGTCAGAGGAAAAAAAAAAGTAGGAAAGAGCAAAAATATTTATCTATGTATCTCCACTTAAATGCATCTGCTTCTATGAAGATACAATGTTTTAATTAAGACCATTTTCTATGCTTATATATGGCTTTGAAAGGGCTGTGATAATTGTCAACAATACAGCAATTCTCAAATTTAGAGCAATTTGGAATATAACACATTCATTATTACAAGAGAAGTAATTTAGGAAAAATATTTGACATGATAATGTTGTAATAATTCTTAGCAAAGCATATATTTAATAACACAAGAGAAGGGGAGGTTAAGGCTTGATTTGGTGTTGAGGTTTTTTATCACGGAAATTAAATTGAAGAAAACCATGCTCTTTCCCTCAATCTGCAGCAGAAGCCATTTCTGTTCTTTAGCCTGGAATTGCACATTCTCAGAAAAAAATAAATAATTCAGTCACTAAGCAGACATGCTTGAGCCACCTCTCCCAGAAAGAGAAACTGAAGCAAAGCCCAACTGCACAGAAAGTGCTGTGCTGCATATGGGTGACACACTTGCCTTGTCTCCACCAAATGAGGAGTCCCCCGACCATTTCTTCACTTGTCTGTGGACATACCCCCCTTCTCTACACAGAAGAAAATTATGTACAAACCAAAACAGAAATGCTTTTCAAGGTAGTTCATGCATTTTTAAGGAAACACTTACAGATCACCGTAGACAAGGCCATAAATCTGTGCTGTGCTGTGATGGTAAATTCCTCTCAGGATAATTAGAAGAAGGATAACGACAAAAGCTGGGAGTCCCCAACTCAAAAGGAAGTAAAGCAGATAGCGTCTCTCCGTGTGCTCATCATTCATCACAAGGACATACCAGAAATTAACAGCCTGAAGAATAATGCACAAAAACAATCAGTAGACTTGCTGGTGATAAACTATGCCAAAAATCAAATCGCTAAGGTCACAATGCAGCAAATTTCTGCCCTGGTTCATGTGTATGCATATAAACACTATTTAATGAAAATACTTTGTCCTCACTTCTTTTCCTTAAGTAACGAAAAGACATTATAAAAGCAATATGCTTATTTATATAACTATTTCAAAATAGACTAACATAGAGGAAGAGACACCCCGTTTAGTAGAGAACACTATTTTTGCGATGTAAAAATAGCTTTTTGGCACAAAAGTCACTTTTTTCTCTAGATATTCATACCTTCACATAGAAGACTGTCATAGCATATTTCTAAATCTGATCTATAGTTAATATTTTTATGCTATTGTTCAGCTGTATGTATCTTGTAGGAAATGCACTAAGCTCCTTCTATGGCTCTGTGCTGGGCTCAGCAGTACAAGACCAACATGGAGCAAGCCCAGCAATGGTTCATGAAGATGACTGAGGGAAGAAAAACTCCTCCCATGAGGGGGTGCTGGGAGACCTGTGGCTGTTCAGCCTGGAAATAGGATGCTCAGGGGGATCATACCCACATGTATAAACATTTGATAGGAGGCAGTAATGAAGAGGGAGACAGACTCTCCTCAGTGATGGGGCAAGAGGCAATGGGCCCAAATTAACATACAAGAAGCTCCATCTGCATACAAGAAAAAGCTTTCTTACTGTGGGGGTGGTCAAACACTGGGCGAAGATGCCCAGAAGGTTGTGGAGTATGTGCCCTTAGAGAACCTAAACCAAACTGACCATGGTCCTGAGCAACCTGTCCCAGCTATTTGAGGTAGAGTGTTGCACTAGACAGTCCCGAGGTGCCACTAAAACTTCAACAGTTCTATGATTTCGTGTAATATACGCATAAGAGTTTGAGAAAAAAACTGCAGATAAATGGACATAAATTCACAGGAATCTCTAAAACAGTCTGTTTTCTTATGATCAACTCACCATCAAATAGCATAATTTGGTTTAAAACCATATATTAATCAAAATAGTGGAATATCTGAAATCTCATTAAAGAACTGGTAGTATGAGTAAGGAAACCCTCCAAGTAAAACAGAATGCTCATCGTATTGCTTAGATTTTTGAGTTTTCTTCAAGATGTCCATAGTAGAAACACTGTCATGTGTGAGCATTTTTTTAATGCCTATCTACACACTACTGTCTAATAAACACCTAAGCTATTGATAATAAAAATACTTTTAAAAAAACTTTTCTTGACTTTCTCTACTTCAAAATTGTTATACCACCTACTATATTATTATTTTTGGTCTTTTATATGGGGTGAATAAGGGATTAATTGTCTTTTTCTGCATATAAGGTATCTAATTTGAGCTTGTGCCTTTAAGAGCATCTTGTCACTCAACAGTGACAAGGACAGGCACCTTCAGGCACTCATTAATCCTAAGACATAACCATCTGTCTCCATGATCTACAGAAGTGTTTAATCTAATAATGTTGATTTGCATGCTTCATTTTCAGCCATCTATGGTAGGGGTAAGTAAAAGTTCATATACTGTGACAATGCAATGTGATTATTTTATTTTCTTTTGCACATTTCCCTCAGCCAAGGGCTTGTCTACTCCTTTATTCAGGAACACCTACTCTTCACATTCAAGTACTTAATTAGTTGTTTCTGGATTCCTTATTGTCTCGTTAGTTAACTATAATTTTACAATTTATTTAAATGTGATTTATATAGCATGATTATGCAATACTTTATCTCATTGATAATAGTGCACATTTCATGCTAACAACTTGTTCACAAAGGTTAGCAAGTATTTTAAATGCTTTTCTAGAGAATGAGATTTCATAGTTCTGTCCAGTGTATATAATTATATTAATTGTACAAAAATAATGTCTTTTTTTGGTTTTCATTTGGTGATTGGTGCTATATGAACAAAGGAAAAGTTTATTTTCCTTAAAAGATCAGGTAAATCCCACCATGTAATTGCAACTATCCTGTGTAGGTTGAAAGAACAAGGAAAAACTATCAATTCCATTGCTGGACATGCATAGGAAGAAAATATTAAACAGATGAAAATGGTATTTGGACAAAAATATAGAGCTTGTGGAAAGATTTGGTTGTTCTTTTTTGTGAGATTGAAAGTCATTCAAAATTCTGTTTGTCACTTCACGTCAATAAACACACTTATTATATTATACTTCTGGCTAGGCTGTGCCTCACTTCCAGAGCACTTCCAGAGAGCAAAATCCTTTAACTATGTATGTCATTACACTCAGGGACTGTTGGTTCTGCTAATTCTGACAATGTGGTGAACCTTGTTCTCAGTCATCCAACTGAAGTGGCTTTCTATGAAACCATACCTTATGTTCTTGATCTCTGGTTAGCAATATTTAGATATCTCATCTCATCTATCACAGCGTAACACTTAACACCAATGCTGCTGTAAAGGTGTGAGTGAGATTGGATTATTCACATTTTCTGCATGGTCACATTTAGTATTTTGATAATTAATAGCTCTTATCTTCAACCCCTTTTGATGCTTCAAAATGTAATTAATTAAATAATACAGGAGCTAATTTTAGCAAATCCTTTCCTGTTGTCATCCTGAAACAATTACCAGTTCAAAAGAAGAATAAAATGTACAGTCCATTTTCTAGCTGGTCAGATAGAAGAACAAAAGGGCAAGTTGTGATTTGCTCTGATATAGAATGCAAAATAATTTTTATTCACATAACACTCTGATAAGAAAATGTGAACTTCAGTAAAAGTTTTTTTCTTTTAAAATGAGGTAATAAATGGAAATTACATTCCCAAAAGTGGAAAACATTTATTTGTTTTTTAAATTATTCATTCATTCGTTTATCTTTAGTGATAATCACAGAATTTTAGAATTTTTTTGCTAGAAGGGGCCATCTAGTTCCACATGTCCCAGCATGGGATATTTGCCATAGGACCAGTGTCCTGGTACCAGCCAGAAGAGGGTTAATTTTTGCAGTAGTCATGGCTGGAGCAAGGCTGGAAGCAAGAGAGCAGTGCATGGATTCAGCAGGAACACTAAATTGGAGAGTAGCATCACTAAATGAGGACATAAAAGTTGTTCTAAGACTCATCTTCAAACTGCCCTTGAACACTTCCAGGGATGAAGTAGCCACACTTCTCTGGGCAATCTGTTCCAGTGCCTCACCACCATATTCTGCAGATAGCTGGCAAACAGGTGCAAGATTATTTAAAGTCTTTTCCAATTCAGCAGGAAAAATTAATTTTCCTTCTTTCTTCTTTTTATGAATACTTGGAGAGGTCATTTAATAATAATTGTATGCTTTCATATCATTCCTTTTTGAAGCTGTTAAGCAGTCCACAAATTATTCTTAAAATAAAAAGAGAAGCATCAAACTCACTTTAAGATCACTAAACATCTTACAAGTCTGACACAAATTTATAGAAATTTATGGCGCCATTAAATCGATGTAGGAGAAAGATTCAGGTATGGGTGATAGTAAGCTCATGACTTTTATTCTGGTTTTCTGGTTGAATTGACACTTTCACTGCTGATTTAATTCACTCTAGCAATAGTTCAATAAAGCACAACCATATTTTTTCCATAATTTTACTGTGTGTCACAATTGGCAACTACAAACTACAGATTTTTTTTTATCTGAATAGACAGCTTTTAATTTTTTCTGTAACTTACTTTTTGCAACACCTTAGAAAATACCAAGAGAAGAAACTTATTTTCCTTGTCATGCTGGGAGACACTCTTAGGGTGTGCTCCTAAGATAAATGCATTTGAAAACACAGGTTTATGCTGTCCAGTTGTACAAAGGGACAGTTGTCAGGATGAAGACCTCTGCATGTCAGACATTAATATAAAGCAAATATTTCAGGCCCGTGAAGAGCCATTTGCACCTTGCTTACTCCTTTTCTTCTGCAGTTAAGAAAGCCTCATCCTTTAAAATATTGGGTAATGCTATCAACTTTCTGTGATTTACAAATTCTCTCCATAAAAAGCAAGAAACAAGACCATACAATAAAAAAGGGAGAGAAACAGATAAGCAAGGATGATTTGATGGAATCTTTGTCCTGATGCTGAAAATGGACCAGGTGACCTCGGAGGTCCTTTCCATTCTTGCATTTCAATTAATATATTAGCAGTAGCTACATTTGTAGCAGAAATACTGACATTGAATATGTCTACAAATACAAGAAGCTTAAAGAGAGCAAGAATTAAAACATGAAGGTATAGATAAATTGTTTTGTGAAGAGCATTGATATAAGACAAAATGTTAAGCATAAGTACTAAACCTAACACTATGCAGAAGATGGAAAGATAAAAAAAAAAAAAAAAAAAAAAAAAAAAAAAGAAGCAAGGAAGTTATCCTAGAATCTAGAAAGTAAAGATCTTTGATCTGACCACATGAATCTGTACGTCTCCGACTGTACTGTTAAATCTGTGTCTTCTTACAGAGTGTTGTTGCCTGGAAATGTTGCTCCACCACCTTTTGTTCACTAAAAATCACCTGGATTTTATGGATGTTTCAGTTCCATATAGCTGCACAGTGCTTGTACTTGATTATCACACTCACCCATTTCTGTACCCTGAAATCAAGGTCGTCACTTGCAGGTTTGTAGGATGTAAGTCAAAGATCAAACATATGCACTATTCTGTGCAGCCTCTCAGAGGGCAGAGTGACTGCACAAAGGGCACAGAATGTGCTCCTGTATTTCTGTTCTTCTCCAGACATAAGTATTTAAGTCCCATTTAAGTATAAATACATTATTAATTCTGCTTTTCGGATCAATTCATGTCTTCATGTGCTGAGAAATACAAACATTAATTTCCCAGACCTTTAAGTCTGCCATTCAAACTGCAGTAGCATCCAAATCAGTCTGGTTTCCCCTTGGATCCACAAGCTCTTCTAGAGTTGTCATGGGGACCAATTCATTCACAGAGATATCCCAGCACTCCTTCCTGTGCCCTAATATATCTTACTCATTCCTAATTAGATATATAAATTCAAGACTTATTCCCAGCCAAAAGGAGCAAGCCATAGCTGAGGACTAGGTTGATTTATATTTCAGATTATTTCTTTCCTATTGGGTCTTTCAAAGTTCAGGAGTTATTCTCAGCTGAAGACTTGTACCTACAAAAACGAGAATTGTCTTCTTTCTGAGTTTTACTCCTGGCAGCTCATTACTCAGCAGTCTGATGGATTCCCTCTTAAGCACTTTTGTCCTGCCAGATTTCCATGAAGAGTCTTCATGTTTAACACAAGCCTGAGGCTCCATGAAATGCTACATATTATGCATGTTCTTAGGATTTGACCAAAGTCTACTTAAAAAAAACAACACTGGATTTCAACTACAGACATAAAAATCACCGTTAACAGTCTTACAATTTTTTTGGCATTATAAGTAATTTTTGCAACTCAAATGTAAAATGTTTTTGCAATGGAAAACACATAGAATGGGATGATGAAATATTATCAAACCCTGAATTTCCAAAGCTTGAGACATTCCAGTAAAAAAGAAACTTAAGAACATTATTTTTTTTGTCCAAATTAGCAAATGGTGAAGAGCTCTGAAGTAATTTAGGAATAAAGTGAATGAAAAACTGTGAAGAATATAATTTACAGTTTACAAAATAATTTAGAGTAGTTAGCTTACAAGAACATCAGTTGCCAAGCAAACAAATTTCTCTGTTGAGGCCATATACATGTAGATGGCTCATTGTTAAGGCTAATGAGCACAGCTGAGCTAGGGTTATCAATGAATGTGAGCCTGACATATCCCAGGAAAACGCCACATATCACATGAATGTTACTGGGAGAGAAAGTTGCATTTAGATGCAACCTAATTTGCAATTCTTGGTTTGGTCTGGTAGGCTGCGTATTGGAGGATTTGTATGGTAAGATATGGAACTGCATATATAAAGCTGTATACTGTAATAAATATGCTGGGGACAAATCCTTTTAAAATAACAGAAAAATAAATCACTTAACTCAATACTAGTGCTAAATATACATTTCTAGATGAGGCCATAATAATGTATTTTTCATATAACCCCGCAGCTTGTTATTTTGACAAACTTTAACAGGTAATTTTCCATAACTATTTTGATTGTTCATTGTGTTCCATATTAGTTCAATTGTTTTTTCCACCATTTACTGTTCTATAATATACCAAATGAGCAAACAGAGCTGTGAGTAGTCTGGAATACTAGTCTGATGAGGAATGACTGAGGGAGCTGAGGGTGTTCAGCCAGAGAAAAGGATGGGGGACATGGTTTAGTTGTGGGTTTGGCAGTACTGAGTTAACTGTTGGACTTGATGATACTAGAAGGCTTCTCCAACCTAAATGATTCTATGACTCTATAAAAATTCTGGGAATAGTTATGAATACATATATTCTGCATTTTAATGCAAAATTGTGAAGGTATGTTTGTCATGTTATACAAGTTTAATGACTAAAATGCCACTGACTCAACAAACAGTGTAGTTTACATTTATGCTTCACCTGTAAGAGACTGTTTCAAAAGACTAAATAAGAGATATTTAGAAAAACTAATAACAGTAAGAAAAATAATTCTTCCTTGTTCTGAGGATGAAGTGAGATGAGGACATTCTTACATAGTTGCAACGGAAATGAGTGGGAAAAGGCTTTATAGTGTTTATATACTTACCCCTGGAGTTATGTCACTGTAGCTTTAATAAAAGCCATCTAAAGTTTTGGCCTTCTAGTAGCACTGAATTTCTGTGCTGTATATCTCTCTCTATACATAGATATACAGATATGTATATATATGCACTAAAATATAATAGGAATACAGTCTAACTATCAGTTACTTTTACAGGTGTTTTGGGGAAGTGATAAAAAGGACTAAGATACCAACCTGAATAAGCATCCAGCTGAACTGGCAGAGGTAAAGGTAATGAGTAACAGATGCAAGGGCAAAGCAGCTTTCCTCTGAGATATGCTGGCTCATGTAAGCAGAGGCCAGAAATGAAACCTGCCAGGGAAAAAAATGAATATTGGAATTAAACAAAATTAATTTAATGTTAACAAGAAGAGGAAAAAATAGTTTGGAATTAAGATATACATTAAATTACTATTTCAGAGACTCAGGAAAGATATCTTGGACCTTTAGTATTCACCCAAAAGAATTTATGCTTAAACAGTGTCAACCCCTAAACCAGCTTTAAACTTTTTGGAGACCATGTCATATCCCTTTGTTGAGAGATGCAAGTTGTTTAGCATGACCTGAGATTAGCTCAGCTGGGAAGAACATAGTGCTAATAATGCCAAGGTTGTGGGTGCAATCTCTTTATTCACTTAATCGCTCTTAATTCACTTAATCACAATTCACTTTATTCACTCGATCCCTGTGAGTACCTTCCAACTCAGAATATTCTTTAATAAAGCAAGTTTTAAAGTAGAATGACTTAAATTGAGTTCTAATACTCAGATTTAGTATGTTGCTTGTTTTGCTTTACTTGCTTAACATGAGCAGTTGGATTTGCTGAAGCCTTATTTGACAAGATGTGGTCCTACACCTAGATATATTTTTGGCTGGAATGGAAAAGAATATTGATACTGCACTGATGTTCTTGTTATTCTTAGGTAATGTTTATCCTAAGTCTAGGGCCTTTTAATTTCCCATGTTCTGCCAGCTAGCAGGTGCTGCACCACTCTTAAATTACTTATTTTTAAAAATCTGACACTCTGCTATGGGAAAACAAGGGTCACGCTTGAAGAATGAGAAAGTACACCTGAGAGGAAGGGTGTGTGTGGCAAGGGGTCAGGAGAGGCACCCATGGCCCACCTGGAGCTGCCCTCTGTGAAGGTTCCCTGGTCGGGTGGTGCATGTGTAACTCCTTGAGTGGTGTGAGAATGTTCACACTGCACACTGAGGAGACTAGAGAGAGACTTAATATTTATTCCTTAAAATTGTTCCCATGCAACATTAGACATAGGTTATGTAATTGGGGGTGGAGATTTTCTTGTATAAAACCAAAAGAGATGTTATCTTCTGATTTGAGCAAATCCAGAAATTTTATCAAGTAAATAAACAAACTCAAGAGGCATTTACTATCTTCAGGCTGCCAGACATGTAGGAATATAATACCTCAGCCCCTAAGATAGCAACACTGGAGCAAAGGGGGAAGCAACTATTCCCTTGTCTAATACCATACCAGGATTTCACATTCACAAGGCAGTTACAATTTGGATTTTGTCCACAACTATGCCAAATCTCAGAAGACTGTATGTTGTCTGGATAAGTAGCTAATGCACTGTCTAAGCAACTGGGGGTGACTTTATGATGCTTATATATCCCCAGTCCATTCTGTTGGTATTGAATATTGAGTTCTGCAGTTTTAACACTGGTTCCAGGAGTGAAGGGGGAGAGAAGAGGTGCAGAGTTTGTTATCAGAGAC
>JAODKT010001744.1:52130262-52162507 GCA_027576195.1 Cossypha heuglini | reverse complement strand
TGACCCACAGAGGGACTGAGAACAGCCTGAGTGAGCTGGGCTGTGACCCACAGAATGGACCTTCTGAATTTGTCATGTCTTCATAGCGGTGGGAGGTTTTGTTGTTTAGTATTGTTCATTTTTGTGCTGGGGACTGCTTTGCCTGTTAAATAAACTGGTTTTTTCCCATTTCTCTCCGAGGAAATTTTTGCCCCAAACCCGTTGTGGGAGGGACTGCTTGAATCTGTTTCCTAAGGGGACCCCATTCAGAGGTTTCCTCCCAAATTTGCCCTAAACCAGAACAGCAAGAAAGGTATTCCAACTCTGACTGCAATGAATGCAGCTAGACAACTTCAACATAGCATTTCAAATTGAAACACAAGTCAGAAACCTTAATCTCTGTTTTCTGTAAATTTCTTTACAGAGGAAATGTCTCTACATGTAAAATTCATAAAAGACTTAAGTGTCCACTTAAAGAAAGGTTCTATTAATCCACTGTGCTGATAATTTTTTCTTTCCTGGCAAAAGTACTACTTTTTTGACCAACAGACCATTGACTTGTTAGTAGAAGAAATTAATGGGCTGTGGAAACTGATTTTATGTACATAAAATCAGCAAATAGTAGAGGTAAGAAAGTTAAAGCAAATTAAGTGATTTGGGATACATGTGGACACTGTATTTGCAACAAAATACTCATACGGTACTGGGTAACCCTTACACAGTCTCTTTATCATAAAAGTACCCTTATAAAGGCAGGATAATGTTACCTCACCATGAAATAGAAGAATAACAATGAGAAGCTGGGGAACAAGTAGACTAAAAACAATTATGAAATGCATTTCAATACCTGAAACGAAAAAAATGCACTTTAAGTATTTGACGTGGTATTTATCAGCTTCTGCTGGGAACTGGCATCTAATCAAGGCCACGTAATCATTCAGTTATTAAGAGGTTAACACACAGCTTAATAAAGACTGGCCTTTGCCAAATTCTGACACTGCTGAAAGAAATCCCATCATCTAGAGTGGGTTAGACACAACTGAAATATGTCTGCAATAGCTGCCATCCATGAGAGATAAATAAGAAGTGTTTGTGGAAATAACCCCATAGCAGCAGCTCTCTCAAACTCTACCACTAGTAATTTGTCTAAAACTTGAGCAAATGCTTCTACTGACAACAAGCATCTGGGTGGAAAGACTTTACAATCTTTTGCTCTCTGAAGGTTTCTGCATATGTCGAGGACAGACTGCTAGGCTAGAGACAGAAACAAATAGGGATGCAAACACAAAAGAAACTGATGGAGTCCTGGAAATATGTTTTTAACCCCTTTTGGACTGAAAGCACTTTGCATTTATAACCAAGAAACGATAATTCCTAACACTCCGTGTACTTCAAGAAAAATAAGGGTTTTGTATATTAAAAAGAGGAGTATATCACTATATGAACAGTTTACCAATGAAAACAATGCAAAGAGTCCAACTATGTGCTAAAAAATGCATATCTTTGATAGAAACTGACTTTTCTTAAAGGAATAAGACTGTAATATGGCTGGAGTAAACCCTCAGCTTAGATTTCACTGTACTTAGTGGCCTTAGAGTATTTTAGGGAAAAAAAACCCTCAAAACAAAAAACAAACCAAAAAAACAAAACAAAACAAACAAAAAAGGTAAAATACAAAATTTTCATAGACTTGTTATCTTGTATCTTGATCAGAGGATACAAATGAGAGTTGGTTTATGACAAAAAACACCACAAACCAGCAAATGTGCCTTCCAGATAAAGTGCTCCTTACACTAACTGCCTTATGTCTTCTGTGCCTCACTTAGTTATTAACTGTAGGGTGCAACCTTTTGTAACAAGGAACCTATTACTTTAATAACAAAAATATGTGCCATCTCTTGGAACAAGCTGCTCCCACTTGGATCTTTAAAATATATGCTCATTATGATACCAATTGTCCAGAGCTCTTTTTACAGAGAACTCACAGCTTAAATAGCCATTTTCAGTCTTTGTATACTGACATTTAGTTCTATGCTGAGATGATAATATAATGCTTCTTCTTCATGCCTGTCAAGGTGATCAGTCTTGACCCAAAATGATATAATTGCTCAAGCAGCCAGCTGATACTTTTATTAATTTTACTGTGATGTTTCCATATCACACTGAAAATTATGGTGATAGCATGTCATTCAAAAGGTTCCCCTTGACAAAGTGAAAAAACAAAACAAAACGATAAATAAATGCACTTCTGTGTAAGAGCAAAAAGCTCTTTGACAGGGTGCCCATCTGACAGTTATTTACTCAGTTAATCAAAGGACATTGCAATTATTTTAAAAATTTAGGACAATTATCTAGCAATTACTTCAAGGAAATTATTACCAAGATATTCTATCAAAGTCATCAACACCAAACTATAAGTTAATAACATGAGATTATTTACAAAATTTTATGTTCCTGTATGAAGAGTACTTTTGTACTGCTGTTTCCAAGTGGTAGGCTGTATCTGAAAATCACTCCTCTACTAGCTGAGATCTGCTCCTATTTTCCAGCCTGCAGTTTTTCATGGTCAGTTTATATCTGTTTTTATTTCTGTTTTAAGTCTCTCAGGTTACACAGGATTTCTTCCTTCTTGGGGTTTGTACTATCATGAATTTACAAAAAGCAGTAGTACAGGCTTCATTTCTCAGAGTTAATTGAGCCACTGCTCAACACAGTACTCTGTAGAGATGCCTAAGCTACTCTGGACAGCAAAAACAGTTTAACTCCATGAAAACAGAATCTGCCTAGATCGATTTACCTTGTTGCTCACAGTAACCCTACATACTTAAGTGTATGCTCACACATGTGAAAACTTGTCCTTGTGCAAAGTCTTTACAGCTTATGCACCAATTTCATTGTCCTTCTCTATACTGATGACACATTGATTCTATCCTTCATGAAAACCCTTTGTCAGGGTTGGATGGTGAAAAGCTGCAGAGGTTTCACAAGATTCTCATCCAGCAGTTTTATCATCTCCCTATATACCAAGCAAAACTTCTGATCACAGTCATAGACGATTAACAGAACCGTTTGGAAGGGATCTTAAATATCATGTAGCTCCAAAATCCCTGCCATGGGCAGGGACACCTTCCATTACACCAGATTGCTTTAAATGACATCCACCCTGGCCCTGAACACTTCCAGGCAGGGGACAGCTACAGCTTTTCTGGGCAATTTGTGTCAGCTCCTCACCGTCCTCACAGTAAAGAGTATTTTCCTAATATCTAATCTAAATTTACTGTCAGTTTTAATTCTTTCCCCTTGTTCTGTCACGACATACTCCTGTAAACTGTTTCTCTCCATCTTCCTTGTAGGCTCCCTCCAGGTATGGATAGCCACAAATGGGTCACCCCAAAGCCTTATCTTCCTCAGACTGAGCAATTCCAATTCTCCCACCTTCTCCTCATAAGACAGGTGTTCCATACCTTTAATCATCTTAGCAGACTTGCTCCAACAGGTCCATGCCCCTTCTGGGCTGGAGACTTCAGACATGATTGTAGGTGGGGTCTCATGAGAGCAGAGTGGAGGGCCAGATCCTCTCCCTCAACCTGCTGGACACACTGTTTTGAAAGCAGCCCAGGATACAGTTGCCTTTCTAGGCTGATATACATTAATACCTCAGTGATCATGTGGCACGCACCGCTTTCCTTCTCATTTTTAATCAACCACTTCTTGGTGCAGAATTTTGCTGTTAGCTTACAGGTTATGAATGTTCAACTTGTTCAAGAAAATATTCCCGTGTTTCACACTTGAGTCTTCAAAGCTATTCACACCTTTCTATATGCTACCCCACTACCCCTTAGTGTCAGTGCTTCTCTGCTTTCTGCCATTGGTGTGCTTTGCCTGGGCATTTTATTTTCTGTCCAACAATCCAGGGCTTTAGGACCAGTGCAATATTTCTCTTTGTCACTCTCTCATAGTTGTCTTTTCCCCTTAGTTTTTACCTTCCGAGATCTGAGTTCCTGGACTAACTGTCCTCCATTATTACTTTACTAATTATATGACACATTATGTACTTTACTGTATTTGTCTTGTCAAATAAAATTATCAGACTAGTTTGGTTTGATCTAAGTATAAGCACATGTGAGTCCTATTCTCTCTTTCATTTATCACTATTCACTTTTGACAGAATTTTTTTTTAACTCTTAGATATTACTGATATTATTTGAATGGGCCTCCAGTTGCCAATATTAATTTTTTTACTATATATTACTCTTAATAGATCATTATCCAGTCACATTCTGGCACTTAGAAGTGAAGGATTTTTTAAAAGCACTTGCTGTGAGACCTGCAAGGTATTCTAAAAGTCTTGTCAAAGTTGGGACTGGGAGCTTTTCTTCTTCAAACTATGAATGCACCTATCCTTTGAATATTCCTTCTCTCTTGGTAACCTTCACTCCCATGCTACTAACTCCACACCATCTTCACTTTATCTCAGTGGTGACCTTTAACATCACTATCTTCTCTGACAATGTGAAGACTGAACTATTTTTCTGTTTGAAGTCACATCTAATATATTCATTTTTCTTGCCTCACTGAAACTTTTTATCAGAAATTTTACATTATTCTCTCTCCATTTATATTAAAAAGCCCCCACTCACAAACCAACCAACCAACCAACCAACTAAGCAAACAACCAACCAACCAACCAATCTCAATAAAAATTCCACACAAGAAGACAACACTATTGTCAACCAAACCAAATGTATAAAGTGTATTCACTGATGCAAACTACAGATGATGTGAGCAAATCAATAAGCTTTCTAATAATCAAAGAATTTATTAAACTCTAAGTTCAGAATTAGGAGGCCTTTACCTGGCCTCATAACAGAAATTTACAGAGAGAACAATGAGTCTAAGCTGCCTTTTTAATATTGTACAAAAGATAAAAAGAAAAGACCAGAAGACTGAAGAAATTTCATACCAATCAGGTAAAAAAAATCAACAGAGAAGTAAGCTGTCTGAAAACTGAAATAAGAATTATGAAAAAGCAGTAAGTGCAATACAGAGAAGTAGTAATTCCAGTTTGTCATGGTTAGTGCTGAAAAGCTACTGTATGTTAGACTTTAAAACAAGGATACAGCACATGACACAAGGAAACAAATCTTTACATTGCAACAAACGTGGAAACACTAAATGTGTTCTTTGCCCCAGACTTTCCAAGTAAGACCAGCCTTCAGGGATGCTAGAAACTAGGGGATAAGGCTGGAGCAAGGAAGATATACTCTTGGTGGAAGAGGATCAGGACTGGGAATAATTTAGCATATGGCACCTGATGGGATGCACATGTGTGGTAAGTGAGCTGGCTGTTGTCGTTGCAAACCACCTGCAACAACCTTTCAACCATCAGGTGACTGGGAAGTGCCCAAAGACTGGAGGAAAGCAGAGGTGCAAGGAGGAGGATCTGGGCACCTCCACCCTTGGGAATGTGATGGAGTAGCTAATCTTGCAAACAACTTGCATGCACAGTAAAGATGTGACAGCAACCAGAAGCAGCCAGCATGGTTTCAGCAAGGGAAAGTCATGCTTGACCAACTTGGTAAACTTCTGTGATGAAGTCACTGGCCTGGTAGATGAAGGGAGAGCAGCACACATTGTCTACCTGGACTTTGACTTAAGCCTTTGACTCTGGTAAGATATTCATAGATGAGCTATGAGGTTGACTGAAAACTAGTTTGAACTTGTTTGGAAAGTACTGATTTTAAGTGGTTTATGTGACAATGCTTCAGAACTGCTCAAAGAAGTGCAATGAAACTGATGCACTTGAAGCACTATGACGAAAGAATATTCATTAAAAAAATATAAACAAAACTTTTTTCCTTGTATTTTGTGGCAAACCATATCACATGATGTATTTCCATTCAGAGAATGAGGAACACCCAGTCAGGAAGACCATCAGGTTTGTTCGTTGAAAACCATAGGTAACTGATTAACCATGTTCCAGTCAACTCAAACCAGTCTGTCTTAATGTTCTGTTCCAGCTTTTCAGCCTGACAATGCAGTAAACACTAAAAAAAAATTTACGAAGAGCTAAGTCTATCTGATGCAATATTAGCCATACAAGTTGTTAAACAGGAAGTAAACAAATTGTAAAATGGGAAGTTTCAGCACTGATACTGCGAGTGATAAAACCCTGAGACAGTAAGCAAAATAACAGGTAGAAACAAAATAATAAAGCAGTAAAATGTAATTTATAGTTTTAAGAATTGAAAAATGTTCTCATGAGGGGAGAATAAATCTGAGAGCAAGAATCTTTCCCAATTGCAAGAAGTGACAAAAAGCCAGCATGTTGTGATAGTCAAGAAAAAAAAGAGAATATCTCGCAATGCTTCAGGGGAGGAGCTGTGGAGAAGCTGACCCTAGGAAATACAAAAGCATCGAACAGCTGAACAACAAGCATTTAGCCCTGGAGGAGGGCATAGGGCTAAGGTCTGACAAATCTGCTCACAACGGTTTTACTCTGCCATTTCAGCAGGAAGCACTCTGCCTCTGGCAGCTGAGAAAAATATCTTCCCACCTGAGGAAACCTGCAGAGCAATTGGTCAACCCTTAAAACATTTTTGAGTGTGCCTGTGAGGAGCATGTCAGTATATTTTTGCCACATTTTTTGCAATTTATGTAAAATGTTGTTTCACAGCATGAACTCACAAAGCTTTAGACCTTCTCCTCTTCTAGTCAAAAATGCATTCTTACATGTCTTACTGAAATGGATCTTAAGAGTGGTCATCTAATTTCTTTTCACATTAAACAATTTTTTGTCTTTTATCAATTTTATGAAATTGTCTGCATGGAGATTGTCTGCCTTACAGAGACGGTTTATATGCATCTATATTTAAAAAGAAGAGAAAAAAATGAGCCCAATCACATGCTATCTATGATTATACCAACCCAAACTCAATAGAGGAACAGTATCAAGACCATCATTTAAAGTGCTGTTCCTTTTATTGAACTTAATTGCAATGAACAATAATGTAGGAAAATAAACATATTTAAACTCTCATGTCCTCACTGAACTGCTCTCTTTCCATTTACTTTATATGGGTAAAAAAGGGGTTCCCCCCTTGAACACGGGGACACTGCTTAATAATAGTGCATATGAATCATACTTTTGTTGCTGCTCCATAGGACAGGACAGCACTGATGTGAGCCAAGTGTTCTTGTGTTTTGTGTTGTAATACTAAATGCCAGGACAAAAATACCAACAAATTATGTACAATGAAACTGGAGAGATTCATGGCCACCGGCAAATATTCTAAGTCACTCTTTCTGGAAAAAGTAAGAACACAACATATAGCATGTATCAGAGCACAGAGGAAAAGGTTATTTAAGTTAGAAGATTCAATACATAGTATCTAACTGGGTGAAAAGTTCAATAATAGCTTTTTATTTAATATTTATTCTGTATTAATATTGCTTAAATAGGCAGGTAAAGTTCCTTTGTGAATTTGTGTGAATGCTAAATGACTTCACTGTTCATTAAGTGGTTTATTAGAGAGGAGTGCTTTGTAATTGACAGCACAAAAAAAACATGTATGTGGGTTAAGCTTTAGTTGTATCTTAAGTCAGTGAATATACATATTAAAAAATAAGTACCTTATGAACAGCAGCATCATAGTCTTACCCTATAATTTGTGTGCATTTTGTATTTTAGAGCTGTTTTTATGTTTACTATTTATTTGCTTAGCTTCTTTATTCTTTATCACTGTAAACTGACATTGTAAGAAAAGCCAAACAGCTAACTGAAATAAAATACCTTGAAATGCTGAAACTATATTTGCAACAGTGACCCACAGTGTTTTTGTAAAGATGTTTACACCTTATAAAGCAGCAGCAGAACCGGCAACCATTTTCAATAGTGATTAGACACCAGTAACCATATGTTACTCATTCCTTTCCCCTAGCTGGACAGAAAGCTGGTTTCATGCTGGGTTCAATCCCTGCGCTCTTTACTTCCCATTTTTAGGCTCAGAGACTCCTTTTTGCTTCTCTGAGCAAGGAGGTAGCAATCTGGGGGTGCAGACAGCTGGCTCTGCAATTGGAGTTAGCTGTTGGGGAGAGACTGGCGTAGCTCATACCCTTCTCAAAACAAGCCTGACACAAGCACCCAACTGCATGAGGTCCTCTAACAGAGTTTATCTTCTGCTCCAGTTGTACTGTACCTTATAAAGAATATGTTGAGGAAAAATAAGGACTAACGCGCTCTAAAAAAGTCCTAACCCATCTAGTTCTATAATTAGATTCAGAAAAATGCATCTGGCATAGAACCCTATGAAGAGTTTTTTTTCACTTTCATTTAGATTTGCAACAAAGATACACATTGCCTTTGTTACTCATTACAGAACAAGAGCCAGACATCCTGTCCTGCTGCAAGATTCACCATAACACAACAGTTTTAGTGTAATGATGCAAAGTGAAGCGGACAAATCTTCTTTGTAAAACTATCAAAAATTTATCTACAGTCTTTTCCAGGTTCAAGTACTCACACAGAGCTCAGTGCTCTGCTCTGAATGTGCTGATTTGGCAGGTCCAAAACAAGCTCCTCTGATGGACTTTGATTTTCTACAGTGAGATCTCTGTCATATTGTTTTCTATCTAGAAGTTCAGATAAGACCCTGAGCAGATCTGCCATGACATATTAATTTACTCTAGTGGTTTCTCAGGTTGGATCTATATTCACTTATGGGGTTTATCAGGAAAAGCTTTCAATACCATGGCTTCTCACTCCCTACATTTCTGGATTTTTCTTGAAGTTTGGGTATAGCTTTCCAGCAAAAACTACACGTGAATTTGATGACACGACCATTTATAAACTCTAAACTGAATTTAGGACTCTATCCAGATCCAACAAAATGTGATGTTGGGCAAGTAAAATCACTGCAAGGGAAACACATCTGATGACCTCTGATCCTTTATGTAAATAGCTCAGAATGGTCAGTGCCCCATGTCCCATGGTCAATGCCCCAAGCCTGTCAGTGTTTAAGAGGCATTTGGACAACATTCTTTAAAAAAATGCTTGAACTGTTACTCGTCCTTGAAGTGATCAGGCCATGGGACACGATGATTATTGTAGGTCCCTTCCCATCAGAACTATTCTAATTTTTTTGTAGACTAGCAATAACCTGAAGATGAGAAATAGAAAATTACTCCACAGAAACTAGATGCTGACTTGAGTAAGGTGCAACTCTCCACCTGCTTGCCTGCAGATTTCCCCCTGTAGGAGTCACAGCACAGGTTTATTGGGGCTGACTCACCATAAACTGGGGTCAGGATGCAATCAGCATGCAGCCATGGATAGTATTTTAATCATGGTACGAAAGGAAACTCATGTTCCTCCACAAGGCTGGCCAGTTATGAAGGATAAGCTGTGCTTTGTAGTCACATGCTGGAGGAAAGGGATGCAACCTGCTCTAGTGGAGGATGTCTCTGTTCCCAGCAGTGGGGTTGAAAATAAAAAGACCTTAAGTTCCTTCTAACTCAAATCATGCTGTGATTCTGTAACTATTTATTTATCTTAAAAAAGAAATAACCAAGATGTAATTCCAGACAAAGAGTGTCTTCTGGTGTCATAGTGCTTCAGTAGCAAATCTCTGCCTAAATATTAGGTCTTCCATACAGCTCTAAAATCTTCTTCATGGGCTTTTCCTTTTCTTTTTCAGTTAAAAAGTTAAGTAAAATCTCCTAATTTGAGGTAATCTGAGACATACTCACAATCAGTGGTTGCATATGCAGATCAAAAAGCAGGTAAACTAAAAATGCTAACAGAAGGCTGGTGATAGTAAATGATTCTTATTCTCAGGAGTACCTCTGTTGGTAGAGTGCATGCTGTCTCAAAACCCTCCCAGAGATTTACATATATATAGAAAGATCTTTACAAGACTATGGGATTTGCCTTCATCTATTGCTTGGAAGAGCTAATCTAACTTTTAAGTCCGATGCGAGAGGAAAGAACATTTAATTGAAGCAATTCAGGTTTTGCCAGAAGTTTTTAAAACATAAACACATTTACTTAACATTTACTTACAACAAAGCATTCTTTAACAAGGGCTAATAGGTAAGTTACCTAATTTTACTATTATATTTAACCAATGATATCAAATAAATGTTCTCCCAGACAACTAGTGATAAGACAAGAGGACACAGTCTCAAACTCCAGCTGGAAAGGTTCAGGCTGGACAGTAGAAGGAACTTTTCCACAGAAAGGGTGATCAGACATTGGAATGGACTGCCCAGGCAGGTGGCTGACTCATCTCTCTCTCTTTTATAGAAAAGATTGGACCTGGCACTTAGTGCCATGGTCTAGCTGACACAGTGGTGTTCGGCCAAAGTTTGGACTTGATGATCTCAGGCTTCTTTTCCAACCTAACTGATTTTTTGATTCTGTGAATTTGATGATCAGTATAATTGATTTTTTTATTATAATATAGGAAACTTTATCTGCTGTTTTCTCTGTGCAAAAGCTTCAAAATTGCAGAGCAGCAGCAGGTTTCCCAACCTAACAGAGAAAAAAAAACCAAACCCTTTATACTTTGTTGTGCTAGTGGAAAGATTGAATTTTTAACCCATAATAATCAATGCCACTTAACAATTGCATGGGCTTTAACAAGCAATAAAGGTTTAAGGTGATGCCACTTGAAGACAGAGGTTTTCAAATGTGTATAATAAAATCACTGGGACCATGCCAGCTAATGTAGATTATTAAAAAGCATTAAATAAAGTCTTAGTAGACATAGTTTATCTGTTCTTTACAAACTCACCTCATCTCTAAACAAATGCTGGAAGGAACTGGGTCACTAGTGCTCTGAGTACTAGATAAAAACAGACAAACAAAGATAAATGCGCTAAATATGCCAAAAAGATAAGGATCTTAGAACTGCATCTACCACAAAGCAATAGCATAGAATAGGTATTAAGTGCAACTTTCAGTGCACAAACATTATTGTAAAAATAAGTTCCAGAAACGGTTCAAGGATTTCTAGAATTCAGAAGGTGAATCCTCCTGCCACAGTCTTTGTTTAGGGGTATAGACTGAATCACTTTTTCAAACACAAACACAGAAACTTCCTTATATAGCTAAAACCTATGCTCTGTGGTTCTGCCAACATGTGAAAATGAACTGCAGGGAAAATCATTATTCCTAAAATTATTTTTATTCCAATTGTCTTCACACAGTAAGGTATTTAAAATACACTAGTGTTTATTCTAGAATAAAAGCACATACATATTAATTTGGTCTGAAAAATTACTCGGTAGTGCCTGCAACATTATTTTGATATTTAGGCACTAGAACTTCTAACAAACACTACAGAACATAATAGCTTCTCATACATATAATAAGAATACAGAACACATTATCTTCTTTTTTTAAGTAAGTGGGTTTGCAGACCATAGTCCCATTCTGGTCTGGGCTGCCAGTGGATTGTCAGCAGTGAAAGCACTGAATGGGTGCAGTCCACTGCTTCCCCTGCTGTGCTGACCCTGCTGTCCCCTGCTGAGGAGGGCCCTGGCCCTGGATGAGCCGTCCTCATTTGCCACTGGAACTGCTCTGTAAGCTCCTGCCTTCCTGGGAGGGATCTGACGCCACCTCGTCCCTGTCAGGTGCAATCTTGGGAAGGGTATTTCGAGCATTTTGGCTCTGTTGACTCATACTGAACTTGTCATTGACCAGGACTGCCAGGTCCCTTTCTGTGGCACTGCTTTCCAGCCTCTCATTTCCCACTCTGTCCATACATCCAGGGTGGCATCATCCTGGCCAAGAGCTCTACAGTAGACTCTCGCTTTATTTCTTTGTCCTTTGGTTCTAACCCAGAGGCTCTCACTGCACTGCCAGCTGTGAGCTCCATACATTCTAACTCTTCTATTACATTCAGCACCTCTTCTGCCCTGCCTATCCCTCCTGCAGAGCCTGGAACCATCCCACAGGGCACTGCAGTCACAAGACTCATTCCAACAGGTTACCCTTATGCCAGTGATGTGAAATCTCTGGGACACAATGAAAGCCTTGAGCTCCTCTTGTGTGTTCCATGTGCTCTGTGCCTTAGTGTAGAAACATTTCAGGTGTGGTGCATTGCTGCCAGCACCTCCTGAAGCAAAATTGCTTTTAGACAATAAAATATTTAACAGGCGATTAAGACCCTTGGGTATTCTCAGGTTCAAGAATGATGTCTTCTACTGCACATTCTACAGCAGCGAGGAAAGTTTGTCATATGCAATGATCATACTGTACTTTTAATTATAGTTAAACTGGTATCCAGATCACTCTACATACCACTAGTTGAGCTACAAAAAATGCCACAAGAGTAGAAAATTTTCTGTGACTTCATAGAATGTATACTATATGCTGCTGTGCACTGGAGAATTCCTTTCAAATCATAACCACATACAGCATTCAGCATGAGAAGGATAAACACCCATGACTTAATAATTTTTTCTAGGATTGTTTTAAATACTGTATATGCTCCTTTCACTCAGTAGCACAAAGACTACTTTTTCCTTGATATGACAGAACCAAAGAACTTCAGATCTATGTTTAAAAAGAGTTATTAGTAAGCTGATAGTTGCCTAGCCCAGTTTACATTCCTTCTATCAGATGACTGCAGTTCCTCTGCAGGTCAGTTGCTGTAAAACTTAGATCTGTTAAAGTTCAGCAGGCCCAAAATGATGAATACTTATGCATATGTGGTAAATCTGCAAGCAAAAAGAAGTTGACAGAACACAGAGTTCTGAAAACCAGCTTTGCAAAGTGTATACTTAGATTACACATACAATGAAAACAGGCTGAGCAGAACAGCTTTGCATATGGGAGCACATGTAAGAAAGCAAACATCCTGCTTAACTGATAGTTCTAAAGCATTTAACCACATTTACTTTCAAGACAGGAACAAAAGCACTTTTTCTGCAACCTCTCTTTTTCTAGGAACATGGTATTATCCTTCTTATTATTTGGCTATTGCAATGCCAGACAAACATAGAGAACATTTGTCTTAAACATTCACACATTTCAAACCTGTCTCCTTATAGAGTTTGTTCCTGTACTTTGTTTCAACATTTTTCTTGTTCCTACAGAAACAGGGATGTTTTTGCTGTGGCCAAGTGTTTCAAATGATTCCTATGCTTGGCTATACTAATAATAGCAACTGCTCTCTTCAGACCTCTCACACATGTTAAATTAATCAACACCAGAAGGTCAAATGTACATAAAGCAGTTTATTCATTTATTAACTGAAATGACCTCATCACCATGTTTTGGTTTTCTGTTTCTTCTTTATATGTTCATGCAGTCAAATATTATCACTGAAATATCTTGTGAGCTCCAAACTTGCATTGATTACATGTTACTTGCTTTTTGACACCACAGCAAAACGGAATTTCAGCATTTCAAAGAAAACAATCTCCTTAGCTCCTCAGTTAATCTCATCTGTAGAGGCACCTTCCAACAATCTTGCTCCCTCCACCACCCCATTATGCCACTCACCTCCAGGCCATGTTTGCAAATAGCCCAAATGCACACCCACGGGCCCTTTGGCACAGTGACAAGAGAATTTCTGCCATGCATTGACACTGTACACGTTTTGTAAGGTCAGTTTTAATTTGTATTGTATCTTCTACACATATGTGACTTCATCTGCCTTATGCTTTAAGTCAGCTGAATACAAGCTAGCTCCAGATCAAAAGCTGCATTTTGGCTAACATTGTGTGATTACTTGAGAAAATAAGTCTTGTTGAGAAACAAAGCCCCCCATTAGTTTGAACTCATAGCTACTCTTAGCTAAAGAGTTAACTCAGAGTTAACTCTTAACTAAGTCCAGTTTGAAACAGGGCAAGTGTATACTTATCTCTGCCAGGAAAGGACTTCACAGGCATATCTTTGCTTTCCAAGGCCTGGCAAACAAAATGACCCTGGGTAAGATTACGTTCATATGCTTCATTTTTCACATTGTGTGGCCACCTGGATGGGAATTTTTAGGAGGCCAGTGGACTTGTTCAAAAGAACCAGGTGGGAATTTAAAGATGACAAGGCTGAGTCCATTGTTGGTGTGATGGCCACTGCTTTCCCTGACTCTTGGTGCCTTAAATCAGTCTCTGTTCCAGTCCAAAATGATGCATGCTGACCATGTGGCCCTGCTAAGTGCAGGTGCATGCCTGGAGGAGAGTACCAGCGAACAGAAGCAGATAAAAGACTGGTGACAAGTGCTAAATTGAGGTGTTCCACTGCCCTGGATTTAAAAGCAGCTGAGACCACACTGGATCCTCAGGTGGTGACTATACACATTTCTTTCTCCTTTTTCTCTCTTTCTCTCTTTCTTTCTTTTCCTATCTTCTTCTTCTCAAAATATACTGTAAGCCAGACTATAAAAATTACAATCAATTCCTTGTTAAGTGCCTTGTTGTGTTTGGACATGTGTTTGGATAAAGTTCATGAAGTGCCTTTCTTTCTCTGGGTTGTTTTAAAATTTGCCGAATTACCTTATTCTACTTCAATGTTCTAAAGTTTGTAAGTACAAGTTTGTTTTGAATCTGCTGAGAATTTTGTTGTTTCTCCAGGACACAATCCAGAGTAAATCAAACAACCTTTCTCTATACCTGCCAAACAGACAAGGCATTAGAGAGTTCAGCAAGAAGTACTGGGTAGGAAAAAAAGAAAAAAAAAAAAAAAAGAAAAAAAGAAAAAAAAAAAAAAAAAGGGATCTTCTAAAATTTCCCAGCAATTGTAGGCTTCCACAATGGCTCCTTTAGATCACTGGCAATAGACAAAACTGACCATTTGGTGAGTAAATTTGTGCAAAGCACCTAATCAGTAAAGAAATTAAGAAGCTGAGGGATGCTATTTGCTTCTTCAGTTCTTCATCAGTAAAACTGTTGGCAAATTAGAAGTCTTGCCTAGTTTGTCCAACTGTGTTGCTAGTGTAAAAAACATATTATCTGGTCCTACAAACTGTGCTGTGAGCAAAGTGCAGCTACAGCAGTATTACTGCAAGAAACATGATATAACTTTGCATATCCCTCTGAACAAGTATATCTCTGCCTTTGACTGGATGTAAATGTACAACAGTCACATTCTGAAAATATAGAATCAGGCAAATGGATCAGAAGACCTGGTGAACAGCATATGTCAGGCTGAACCTCTCCTACACACACCCAGATCCTTCACTGCAGATTTTCCTTCACTTCTCTGATTTGCACACAGACAGAAACAAAACTCAGAATCTTATTTAGAAGCAATGTTAATGTAATCAAAGAACATAAGTTCCACTTTTCACTCCACAGGATTATTTGTCATTGTGAAGTATAAATTTATGTAATTGAAAAAGGTATTGTTTTTCTATGTTTTACTGCATTTTTGAGTCTTGAGTAGAAAGCGCTAAGGTTACAAAAATTAGTATCTCTGCAGAGCAAATGATCCCAAAATTCTGTTCCTAGTTTTTCCCGTTCACAGTCTCAACTCTGTTAGTTTGTTTGCTAGTATCCATAGCACATTAGAGCTATTGATATGACTGTTAAAGACAGAGCATCAATTCAAAATGTTTTAGAGACTAAAATATGAAGTTCGCTTTCATTGTCTCCTTAGGTATGTTACTTGTAAATAAAATCCGCATGGAATAAGTATAAAAATCCCACATGAATGAAATTTAGGAAATGTCATTCTTCTGAGCATTTGGTTTGGAGTGTGGGTAAAGACTGCCTCTCAGTGGGCACATCAGTTTTGTGTCAAAGTGAAAGTCACCGAAGTAACTGTTAATCCACCACTGTCATATGCATTCTAGGGAATTTGTCACTGTCTAAGCAAATACACTTGAAGGAAGACTGCCATCAAGCATTTCCCAAGAAATTCAGCAACTTCTGTGATTGACTGTACTTTAGTGCATTATTACATGCATCATAACAGGATCACAGAATCACACAGTGATGCCTTAAGTTTTAGCTGTCATATTTTCCAGATTCTGTACTGGATTAATAATAACTCTGAACTTCACATAAAGAGTTACCAAGTTCTCTTCACAGTTTAGTTAGACAAAACAATCCTTTTCCAGCCTGAGAACCAAGGGCACCATTGCAGCTTCAGGCCCAAAAATTGCAAACAAAAGAGAACTGAGGAGAGCAGTCAGAGAGGATGGGACTTCATAACCTGAAGCTGTAACTGGACAATTAACTCCAATATATAAATGGACCAAAACTTACAAAAGTGTGAAAACTTGTGACTCAGAGTCCATCTTGGGTGTAGCCATGGCTAGGCTCTTGTACTGCCCAATGTGTACCCTCTGAAAGCCTTTCAATAAATATTTACTTTATTATTTTAACACCGTCTAGCCTCTAGGTAGCCTCTCAAGGCATCAACAGGATCACAGAGTCAATTAGGTTGGAAAAGAACTCAGTTATCATCAAGTTCAACCTCTTACTGAAAACAACTATGTCAACTAGACCATGGCACTAAGCCCAGTCTTTCCTTAAGTGATTTAACCACCTCCCTGGGCAACCCATTTCAGTGTTTAATCACCCTTTCTGTGCAGAAATTCCTCCTAATGTCCAACCTGAACCTCCCCTGCTACAGCTTGAGTCTATTTCCTCTCATCCTGTTGCTAGTTGTCCAGGAGAAGAGACTGACCCTCACCTGGCTAAAACGTGGACTTACAGAGTGATAAAGCCACCATTTACTCCTTTTTTCCAGAGTAAATAACTCCAACTCCCTCAGCCACTCCTCACAGGACTTGTGCTCCAGACCCTTCCCCAGCTCTGCTGCCCTTCTCTGGACACACTCAAGCACCTCAATGTCCTTCCTAAATTGAGGGGTCCAAAACTGAACCCAGGTGTGGCCTCAGCAGTGCCCAGCTCTGCAGGATGATCACTGCTCTGCTCCTGCTGGCCACATATTTCTGACCCAGGCACGATGCCCTTGGCCTTCTTGTTGAACCTCCTACTTTTGGTATTTTCTCATCTTTCAAGCCAGCTGTAAGAAATGGAATTCCTACACTTAAAATATAGGAGGCTTTTCTGGGAACAAAAAAGATTTTTTTCTCAGCTACATACATTAATAGTGATCTTTTCTTTGGCTAATTTCATAACATTTTTTTTCCCCTCAGAAAAGATGACTGTCAGCAAAGGTCTTGAAATAAGGTCATGAACTGATCATTTTACCAGGAGTATTAACTCATTTCCCCCCAACCAAGACCATGGGTAAATAGCCAGTACTCTGCTTCCAAAACCTTTAAATTACACTGCATATCTTTCAAACAAAATTAAAGGATTTTTGCTTTGACTGGAAAACTAAAATCAAAAGCAAACACAAAAACAAAATAACAAAAATAAAACTACCAAAAAAGTCTAAGGAAGTAAATAAATTAAATGAAAATAAATTAAAACCAGGAGGCAATCTGTAAGGTATTCTGTAGTACTCTGATGACTGTGATCATGTGAAAACAAAGACACAATCTGAAGAGATTACTGTAAACTAAATGAAGACCAAACAGCAGTTTATCTTTGATAGCATATTCTACTATTTGACAGAACAACATATTTTATTTTGTGTTGAAATAAGCAGTTCAACAGCAATGCCATAAAAGTGAGATGGAAATTAGTACATTTTTATAATTATAGTTATTTTTCCTGTGTTTATCTCTGAATTTTGACTTTTGTTTATCATAATTTTATTATGCTAATCTCTATCTTCTTCCAGAAATATAGTGCTTTGAAACTTCCATTATATTACTTTCATTCCCACAAAACTTCTTAGTCTCAGGAAGCACTTTTGCAAATATCTACCTTCTCTTAAAGGCTTTTTTCCCCCCACTATATTTAAACAACATGACATAACGCGCTGAACAAAACCATAACTATTTGCTTTGGGATCAGACTAAATGGTTGGTACAGAGCTGGGAAAGGGAAGAGGCATTAAAAAAAAAATAAAGGGTGAAATAAAGTTGCAGAAGATTAAACAAATGTTAATTGGAGAGTTTGCAATGCAGTATTTCTAGAAAGTCTAAACCAGAGCACAGAAGGAGATGAAAAGTTACAGGTTACATCCTTCAGGAGAAGGAAATCCTTGAAGCCTACTTGTTTTCTTGAAGACCAGCTGTTTCTAGAGTCAAGTCGCATGATTACAAGCCATTGTTGAAACTCAGGACTGATACAATCAGTTTATGAGATAGATGGCTGCACCTCTGAAAGATTAGCAAGCCACAAAAACTTGGAGGACAATAAAATGTCAGCATGCACTTGGCATTAGTGCACTGCTGGGCAGTGACGTCTCAAGCTCTATGCTCCAAGAGCAGTCAAGCAGGTTTCCATAATTTTTATTAGTTTAAAAACTATTTTCCTCTATTCCTGAACTGATCCTAACAAAGGAATTAGGCCACACTGTTGAAGCATAAGTCACAGAGAAGCTTACTTGAAAATGAATATTCTTTGGCTTCCCCTTCACTCTTCCTTTTCCCACCATCTTTCCTGATTTAAAGTCATTGATTTCTTTTCTTCCTGATATCCAGTTTAACAATAAAAGTATTTTATCAAAATTAGGCATAGAAGCAAAATACTTGGAAGTATAAAACCACCAAATGTAGAGACAGGAAAGGGCTGCAAAGAAATAAACCAGAAGGAACTTCAAATGACACAGAAAATTATTATTATCCATGTTTTGAGGAACCACACATAAAAGGTTACATAGCCCTTAAAAAGTATGACAATATACAGAAGTAGTACCATTGCGCACAACAAGTTAATATTTTGGAGTTGTGACAGTTACTTTTCATGTTTAAATAACCTAGTAAAGAGTTTATTCTCAAACTGACTATCCTCTAAGACAAAAAGCTTTTTGCACAAGAAGTTCTAAACTGTGCTGCATCTTAGTTAAAGAACACAACAGACTTTCTTCCAAAAAGAATTATTAAATTATTAGTTGCATGATAAGTTAAGATTTATTTCCCAATAAGTTTTTCCACTCTGGCAGAACAATGTTAGAGGACAGCTAAGTAAAAACATTGCCATACTGTGAGTCTGCACTTGGCACTTATGCTCATCAGAGATGTGCTAGTCTTTGTATAGGGAGCTTTAAGTTATTTTTATTTGAGAATCATTTGTGTTCTCTGTGGGAAGTACTGCCAGCTATCAGCCAAGTTAAAATATTCTCCACTTGTCTTAAATTTTTTTGCCAGATAATCAGACAACTATGCTACAAAATGTATTTGAAACTCTCAGTATAGAAGCAATATTATTAGCTTTATCCAGTCAAGACATTTAAATGGTTTTCACTTTTTTTGTGCCATTAAAGAGAAATTCTTCAGAGCTGAAGGCTGGTTTGTCAGTTTTGAGATACTGCAATAAATCTGTCTCGAATGCCACCATGCAGATGCTCTTAATAAGAATGCTCATTTTCTTTCTTTTTGAATTTGAACGTCCTTTTATTTGCAGTTGAAGGAAAGAAAAAGTTACAAAGATCAGTTACAAAAGACTTTGGTCCTTTGCAGGCAGAAGGTGGAGGTGGAAAGATTACCAACTGCTTAGGAGACAGCACTTTCCAAAGGAGTGGGCACTGAGCCTGTCAGTGGTGCTCTGGGTACAAAAGTGTATCCTAGATGTCAGCAACAGATTGAAATTTATTCATATACAAAAACTGATGACAAATACAGTTTATGGGTGATTGGTATAAACGCAAATATCTGAAGTGCATAAGCTACAATATGGCACTGTATCACGTGTTTTGGTACGGTGCAATGTAGTGTGGTACACTGCAGTGTGTAAGAAGGGAAGGTGTGTGTTCTACTGCACTATCTCCCATTTCTCCCTGTTGGAGTGTGTAGAATAGGAGCCTCTCTGAGTTCCTCAGAGAGAGATCAGAATGCAGGAATCTAATTAAAACCTTTAAAGAAATTAAAGTATATTAAGCCACTCAGACATGAAATAGAGATGCAAGCTTTAGTTTAAAGTAAGTAGAAATATTATTAAGTTGCATAGACATGAAGTCGAAGTTTAAGTGAGTAAAAATATGCTTTCAGTGCCTCAAAGAACAAAAACCTTAGAATCCAGCATAAAGAGCAAGTTTCAGTGAGAGTTCAGAAACTTAGTTCTAGACATAGTGAAAACACAGTAAGAATATTGCTGACATTCTTCAGATACAACAGATAGAATTATTTGCATGAATAGATAGGCTATATGCGCCAGTTATGTGTAAGGATTAACACCACTTTTGTACAGTAGAACTAGAATTCTAATGGGTTTAGAAGAAATGCTTTTTTTCATGTTTTGAGCTCACTGAGTAATTAATAAATAAAAAATCTGTGTATTGGGGAGAGCTCTCTCTCTCCCTCTCTCTCCTCACTGCCATCATCACTGCCTGGAAGAAGATAGAGCTGCTGCTGCACCTTCTGCGTTTTCTCGGGATTTTGCACCAGAGAGCTGCTTCTGCTCCTAATTGGGACTCTATGCTGAAAGCTTTTAGCACAGACTATAACACTTGGGACTCTTTCTCTTTGAGACTTTGACTTTGTGCCTCTACAAATAAACAACTTTACAGCAACCAACAACTGCTCTTGCCTCTTTGAAGACCTAAACTCATAACAATCTCAACTGAAATTAGTGTTGCTTTACAAAAGAAAGAAAGAAAGACCAAGTGTCCAAAGAAATATTCTTGCAGTAATATGCACTGAGTACAGGTATCAAATTAGGAAGTGAAATTATAATAGCAAATGAAATTATAATAGCAAATGCTGTCAGTGCCAGACAAGAGCTCATCTCACTTAAAAATTCAGGGATGAGTGAAGTTTCTCAAATTCCAGAAAAGATTTGCATGAAAGTATGATTGCTTTATATCTCCACCGTGACTTCAAATACGGCTATGCTTAGCAATTCACAAAACATAACCCATAAGTCTGTTGCTTTTTGCACAGGCTGGTATAAACAGTAGATTCCTTATCACCATTTCCCCACTGGCTAGTGTTTTCTACAGCAGGTAAGATATGACCACCACTTGCTAAGGAACAGAGTAGTTTGGTGAGACATTGAGCATAGTTTTGACCTCTTTATGTAACCTGCAAATAAGTCTTAAATATTCAACAAAACTCCATCTCATCCCTGCCCTCATCCTAGTAAATTATAATTGCTCTCCTTTTTTTTTTTTTCAAGAAGGAGAAAGTGGAAGACCTCTTTCTGAATCCAACATTAACTAAGCACTCATAGTTTCTGATTATTACATGCAGAATCCATAGAGAGAAATATTTTTCAGTGTAATCAGAAAACGATTTTCATAATTTCTCACCTTCTCCTACTGTTATGTAATATATCTGGACCCTGGACACTATGGCTGTTTCACTCATGAACTACCTCCACTCTTCACTACTGAAGTTAAAAATATGGTTAGTTCCTAAGATACATAGATTTACTGGTGTAGTTTGTATTTTCCAGCATCAGAGAAGAAAAAGAGACCATTCAAAAAATTATGCCTGTGGATACAAATTAATGTTCCTTAAAAATGATTTCCTCATCTTCCTTTTACCTCCTTTGCTTTCTCTGGTTAATGGGAAAACTACTAACGGAACCACTGGCACCAATTCTTCCTGCTTCTGTTCCAGTTGCTAAGAAAAATGAAAGTCTTCTTTCCTGTGGAAAAAAGGTTGAAGTTTCTGGCTCCAGTATAATATTTTATATCTCCCTAAAGTATTCAGCTACTCACTTCACTCCCCATAAATTTATATGAGGAAACAAAAGGAGATATTTATATGTAGCCATAGCATGTTTTGAGCACTGCAAGGGCTACCATAAGTAAAACCTCTCAGGCTTTATGATTTCAACTTCTTTCTTAAAGGACAGATTTTTCAGGAAAATAATTCATTGCTTGAGTGGACGTTAATAGCAGTGTTAATCCATAGAAAGTCATGATCAATAGTTTAAGAACTCTTTACTTATCCTGGTCAATCAGTAACAGCTAAACCACATTATGAGACAGAACTATGTAAGTGATTAATTCTAAATCTCCAATAAACTTCTCAGTACCACATGGAAAATTACAAAGTGTCTGCCCTGTGGTAAGAATTTAGCATCCTATCTACTGTGGAAAAACTAGGAAAATACACAAGAAAATGAGAAAAATCTCTGAACACAGGCAAAATTTTAAAGACTTTCAAGTGAACTATTTTGAGAAACATAAAAACTCCCCTATATTTGCATTTACCTATATTAAATTTCAAAGTGGCTACTATTATTTAAGGAATCTTGTTTAATTATTAACATCTTAACAATGAGTATATAACATCAGTTTAAAAACAGGCAAGAAGAATACAGCCTGTTGAATATCAGCCATAAACCTTCACGGACTTGAATTCCAGCAGATACTCTAAGAAAGTGAAGCTAATTTTTAATGGAAAATTTAACAGAGAATTTGAGCTCTTGTCAATAGGAAGCTTTTAAAATTTAAGACAGAAATGCCTCCTCAGAGTGGTGTCTTTCAAATAAAATCCTAATTGATAGAGAGCCAAATTTCTGGAAAAGCAACTCAGAACGTAGTATAGACCTTAATTTTGGTTATTGTCTCAAAGACAAAGTGGGATTATAGACTTGGTAGACAAAAAATTGGCATTTTTTTACTAAGAAAATTCTTATCCTGTAATCCTTTTCACATTAAGTAAATAGACCATCGGACTGAGGCTGAAGGAACCCAGGTTTGAATCTATCCAGGTTCTGCCCTATCCTACCTAATGTAAAGACTTACAGAAGCTAAAGAATGCTTCTCTGCCTCTCACTGTCTTTATCTGCAACACAGAGATTTCAAATATTTTTTTAAGCACTTCACAGTGAGCTGTTTAAAAAATTACACAAAGTACTACATGCTGTAGCTGTGCTTATTTTTGAAGCCAACTGTCACTTGAAATAAAAAGAGAGAAGCTGTCATGCTTGAGCTGTGCAAGTCTGTATTTCAGACCTCTACTGACTTAATGTTGCAAAGATTAACAACTAAACAGATATCTAGATTCCAAAGCCAAAATATAGCCCTCTTTCATGTGTATAAACTTGCCCAAAATTAAACCAACTAGCTTTAAAGGTCTACAAGGCCAGAACTAAACATTGTCACCTTTGAGGGTCACTTTCTGAAAGTTGTCCTCGATTTGTTAAAGTTCACTGGGCTACATTCATGCTGTTTGTTATTAAACATTAAATCTCATTCTGGAGAAAAAAAAAACACTCTTTTTTTGGAATGTTAAACCCTATGCTGGAAGCTTACAGTTTACAGCTTTTTTTATACAATTTGGAACATCAGCCTATAAAAATTAACATACTATTTTCTAGTGGTGCTTTCACTTCTGTTTTTCCTGCCACAGCAATAAGAAGATATCAAGGGTCTTCCACACTGGGAGGTTTTCCCTTAGCTTCTTCATAGTATCTGACTCAAGAGACACCCAGCTGGATGTAACTTGTGCCAAAACATATGGTATAGAGTTATCTTTACCATAATACCATAGGCATCACTGCAAAAAGTCTATGCTGACACAGCAATATCAAGAAAAAGACATTCATGTTATGCCTTTTGAGTTTGCAAGGTGTAAGTAGAATAGGGATTGATTATTGATTGATTGATTGATTGATTGATTAAGTAGGGTCAGTAGAGGGAATGGTCACACATTATAAGGTAAGTATCTCAGAGAGAGAGCAGAGAAGTGCTGCATCTTGGTGGCTGGAATGTTGTCACCATCAGTGCTCCCACTTGATGAGTTCCCCTTGTTGAGCAATTTCACCAGTCTGGAAGGCTCAGATATGGTTGGTCTTGTTTCACTGCTGCTTAGGCCTCTACAGTTCTGTAGAATAAGGATGCTGAGCCTTTTTAAAAATTATTTTTCTTTTCCTGTCTGAGGAAAGTACCTTAACAAACCACAGTGTACATGATCATTTAGTACATGATCATTTAGTACATGATCTAAGTTCACTAAATAAATATTAGAGTCTTGCCATAAAGATACTTTCTGTAGAGTTTTTCAGCTCTAGATTTCCACCAATGGCTGGTTTGAAACAATTAAATTAAACCATTAAAAACTTTGACTAAAATTTTGGACACAGCATTTTGATGAGAAAATTATTAACTATTTTTTTTTCCAGAGAGCCCTGCTTTTAACCTAGTTTCTGGAGATAATTAAGCAGAGCTGAGCTTATCCTGCAGAATGGCTATTCAAGGGAACCACAGTGTCTGTGTCACATAACCAACACAGAAGCTGTTGTGTGCTAACAGCCATTCAAATGGGTGAATCCCCTTGGCCAGACAGGTCTAGTTACCCCACAACGCAAGAAAAGCCACAGAAAGCAGGAGCAACTCAATCTAAAAAAAAAAAAATAAAAAAAAAAAATCTAAAAATCCATCTAAAAATCTCTGGTATTAGACTGAGGGACCAGAAGTGATTTAAGCAAAATTCAATTTATTATCCAGTTACGCCTTTTATTATAAACTCAAAAATGCTAACTGCTGTCTCCTACTTGTCCCCATGCTTCTATAATTCCTCTCTTTCTCTTCCAGAATGACTCACAGAAAGACATTCTTTTCCAAAAATCCACTCACATACTGTAGCCTCATTTGACTTTTAATCTTATCTAGTCCATTGCTGTTAATCACTACTTCACTGCTTTAAATCGCTGATTTTCACTGTGATTTTCTGGTTCCAATCATGAATAAATACATAACGTAAGCAAACTCTTTTCCAAGTATAGATGGAGTTTATACGTAACCAAAATTTCATTTTATGGAGTAGACACATCCTTCTGTCTATTGTTATTTCATTGTTTTGACAGTGTGAACAACCAGCTAATTTCTACTATCTTCTGAAGTGATAAAATTCTCTAAGCATGACTACAAATTCACTGAAAAATGATCTGTTAAGATTCAAAACACTACACTCTTTTCAATTACCCTGGTAAATTTAAAGAAAAATTATTCAAATTCTCATCATCTCTGCTTATTTGTGTGAATAAAGCAGAAAAGTACAATTTGCTTCTTATTTACCCTTGCCCTTTATACTCTTGTCTTCATATTCTTTTTGGAAACACAAGCCAGATTCACACAAGGAATATAGGTAAGGCAGCATCTGCCACCCCCACAGGAAAGACTGGTGGCATATTTTCACAAGAGAAGTCAAAATGGAATTCCGTGTGTGCTAAGTGAAAAAAATTTCCTACATTTCCCCTGACTTCCAACAGAAATAGTTACTTGGTATTTGAAATCTGTAAAAACCCCTTGAATGGTGGTAAGCCAAGGAAAAACAACATCGTGGACATACAATGTAGTTTGCCATCAATCACAATATTACCAGCTGCTTAGAAAATACTATTATTCTACACTGTTTCTGTTTCCCAGGAAACACAATAAGACCGAACACAAAGCAGACCTCAGCTTGAACTCTGGAAAGGTACAAAGGTGACTTGCCCATGCACTCAGCACATGATTGCTGAACAAGAATATTTGGGTCTGGACACACTGGCACACACCTATATTTACTAATGATGGTAATAAAGCCAAGTGCACAGCTTCCAACCTCTCTGCCTGTGAACAATCACCTAAGATGTGCTTTTTAATATCTTTTGTTCTTTCCAAAACTGAAATATTCATGATGGCAGAAATTACTTTATGCCTCACTTTTACCTCTCTGTGATGCCTGCAATGAAGGTATGATTAAGATTAGCTAACTTCCATCCTAAGGAGCAAAAGCATTATTGTTGTGCAAAACAACAGTGTCCTGACAGGACTTTGCCTTGTCTGTGAGAATGCCAAGTAACAGGCATATATCACATTCTCAAAAGCATTAAATAATAGTATCAGAGAACACATATAGTAGTGATAGCAGCCTGAATACACTCATGTTTTGTTTGCAGATTGCTGCTTCTATCTGCCCAAATGTGGGAAAATCCCACTCTTTGTATTTAATCGGTATATCTAAAACTATGGCTTAGACATATTAAATTTCATCAAAAGCACCAGGGACAAAATTACAAGAACAACTTAGAAATGTTTGACAACAAAATAATGTTATCAAAGGGATTGAAAGAATACATTTAATCTACAGCAGGCCCTGCATTTGCCTAACTTAGGTTCCCAAAGCCCAACACTTTAAGGCATATAACCCAGAAATCAAACAGCAAATTACTTTCCATGTTGGATACTTAAAATTGTGCTCATAACTCTAAAACAGCAACATCGCAACTCATCTGCTTCATAATGAAGACGTGCACCTTCATGGAAAGATCAGGCTTTTCTCATTAGTGAAAAACAAGCTGAAACATACTGCTGTTAACAGTTTTAGTACTTCTGTTTATCACACTCACTAATGTTATCACACCTAATCCTCAAAAATTGATTCCATTTTCTATTTCTGATTGGAGAATAAGAGCGCTAGCAATTGTAATCCCCACTTCTGGAAAATTCCACATGCAGGAATTTTCCATTCTTGTTTGCTGAAATGAATACTTAAACTACAACTGGCAAGAAAATAAAATCTATTCAAAGATAAGTGAATCCCACCTGTGGAATATTTAATAACCTAGTAGATATTCAGCTAGGACACAGTAGTCAAAGGTACAAACATCTTGCTCTTTCTCAGTAAATGGCACTAATTCATCTAAGGTTAATGTACCAGTAATGAGCAAAAAAACGTTTTATGCAGAGTAGAACAGTTTAACCTCAGAGAAGGAGAGACACTTCAGCTGTACATGTCAATTGTATGAAAACTGACTCCACTGGAAAGGAATGTTCCTTAAACAAATTCTTAAGCTAAATACAACTTATGTTATTATACAGTAGAAATGCAGTCCCAAGGGAGAAACATTGAAATCACAACTGTGAGGTTCCAATGAGCGACTCTTGGCTTTGAAGAACTCTTTCAAACTTTAACTAGAGTTCAGACTCATTTCTTTAAATAATAAAATAATACTTTAACCTTAAGCTAGTCACATCACAATTCAGTTCATTTGCAGTATTACATGACATTTTTAGAGCTACATTGCCACAGTGTAATTGTAAGTATTCCAATAAAGAAAAGTTCAATCTGAAGTCAATTAGGGCCAGATTTTCACTGCCTTGTTTCCCTGTATGACTCATCCCCTTGACTTCAAAATCTGCATGATGGATATATTACCAGCAAAAGTATAAAGAGCTTAAACTATCCTTCACTGCTTTACTTATTTGATATGCATATGTACTTGTGTGTATTTTACTATCCTTACATTCATTAATTAATACTCAAATGACTTAAATAAACGCATGGGATTGTACCTCCATGCTAGACAAAGGATAAAAGTTGCAACAATAATGATTTTAAGCATGTTCTAAGTATACTTTAATTTTCACCATCAGCTGTTTCTAGCTATCTTTTCCTGTTTTCTGTATTTCTATATAGAAACTGTATCTGGTTCCTATTCAGTTACTAGAATGAAAGGAGGTAGTTTTACCATGCTAAATCATCTTCTTAAGCACTTCTGCACCAGATTAACAGATTCATATTGGTATTATTCCTTATGACTGGAGTATAACTGTAAGCCAACAGGAATTGATTTGCAGAACTAAGTGCCACATTTTCTGATTTCTCTAACATGAAAGTATAAAAAGTCTGCTTTAAGATACTGTATACTTTGCAGGAAAAGCATGGGCACCATTCAATTTCAACATCTTAAATTAAATATATAATTATTTATGAACAATTCATTATAAATCAATGAAATACAAATTTTCAGGAAGCAACTTTAGCTACCATTTTCAACAAGTTGAAAATTGAAACAAGTTGCTGCTTTGTTAGATCACCAAAGATGCCATGCTTTTCTTGGCATTTTTATAGTTTTAGTTAGAAAAACCCAAACAGAAGCATATTCTACTTTCAGTCTTCAGTAGGACCAACTAACATATAAAGAAATTATGATACTACCATATTTATGCTTTTATCATATATATTTCATAAATCTAATCAGCTTACTGCTATATAGTGCCAGAAAAACTGAGCATACACCCTCTACTGAGCAGAGTGTATGATAAGCCTACACAGGTTTTCCTTCACTTTGAAAGAGAAAAGCCATCCTAAAGCTCAGCTGTTCACTCATAAATGTGTGCAAGACAGGCAGCTTGGAAATGCCATGTAGGTCAAAGAAAATTTCAGAGTGGCAGCACAGATAAATATATTCTGTATTCAGATAACCATATTCATAATTAAAGCAAAGTGCCATCAGCTGTCACTCAGGATGCTGTGCTATAGTAGCTGAGGTAGAAGTGGTATCATATAACTGGTACTCAAGGGATTTAAATGGACCTTCCCCAAGCAGCAGTATTATAAAAATAAAATGAAAACAAAAATTGAAGAACCTCTATATGAGCTTGCCTGGCCTGTAGCAGAAGGGAAACAATTTTAATTTTGTCAAATCAAAGATCTATGAGCTATTCTGGTTATCAGAAGTAGAAACTTTAGGAGACTACCTGCAAACAATTTTTTAAACACTCTGGGATTGCAATTCCAAATACTTATATTTAATTTTTAGTAACACAGTTTGCTTCAGGAACATTCTCTTTTCCTGCCAACAGCAAAAATTCCTGTCATAATGAATGGAGGAAAATCTGCTTGGTTTTCATATGAGATTTTTAACATATTATTATTAGGTTATTTTCAAGCCAGGACATAAAAAATGTTTGCTTTTGATTCTTGGTATACCCATTACATGGTGAACACATGGGACTCATCCTAGGTAAATTTGCAGTACAGAAAAAAGGGTCTTAGGGAAAACAGAGTACAAGAAAATGGTGTGGAAAGATGCCCTCTATGAGGCAAAACAGGAAGGCTGGATGAAAGCAGATGTTCTGGGAGAGACAGATGTGGAACTGAAGCTAAAGAGACCAATGTCCTGTTCACTGATTGAAACACTGCCTGGATGGCCAGGCCCAGAGTGTAGTGGCAAATGGAGTTTTATCTAGTCACCATCTGGTCACAAGTGGTACCCAAGGGCTCAGTATGGGGATCAAGTGTCTTTAAAGTCATTCCGAATAATCTGGTCGAGGGGATTAAAGGCACCCTCAGACAGTTTGTGAATTACACCAAGTTGAATGGGAGTGTTGATCTGCTGGAAAGCTCTGCAGAGGGACCTGGACAGGCTGGGTTGATCAGGTTGATCAAGCAACATGGCATGAGATCCAACAAGACCAAGTGCTGGGTGCTTCACTTGGCCACAAAAACCCCATGCAGAGCTACAGGTTGGGGTCAGAGAGGCTGGAAAGCTGCTCAGTAGAAAAGAACTTGGAGATGCTGGCTGACAGCATCTAAACATGTGTGAGCTGTGAGCAGGTGGCCAAGAAGGCCAGTGACATCTTGACTTGGATCAGCAACAGTGTGGCCAGCAGGACCAGGCAGTGACTGTCTCCTTTGTACTCAGGACAGGTAAGGCTACACCTTGAATCCTGGGTTCTTCACTACATGAAAGACATTGAGGAGCTGAAGTGAGCCCAGGGAAGAGAAATGGAGCTGGTGAAGGTATTGGAGCACAAGTCTGATGAGAAGCAGCTGAGGAAGCTGGTGAGGCTGGGCTTGGAAAAAAGAATGATCGGATGAAACCTTGTCACTCTCTGCATAAGCCTGAAAGAAGCCTGCAACCACGTGGGCTTTGGTCTCTTCTCCCAGGTAACAAGTGACAAAACAAAAGGAAATGTCCTCAAGTTGTGTTATGGGAGGTTTACATTGGATAGTAGGAAAAATTTCTTCAAAGTGTTGTCGAGCCCTGGAACAGCTGCACAGGGATGTGGTGGAGTCACCATCTCTGGGGGTATTTACAAGACATTTAGATGTGGCACCTGGGGACATAGTTTAGTGGTGGACTTGACAGTGCTGGGTTAATGATGGTAGGACTTGGTAGAACGTGTCTTTTCTATCCTAAGTAATTCTGTTAATTTTTACTTATTTCAATCAGAAATATTGCTCCTTTGGTTTTGGGGGGTTTTTTGCTTATTTTCTCCAGAAAATTAATTTTTCTGTAACTTATTTTTTCCAAGGAAAGTACATCTTTCGCAGAGAAAAATAAGCAACTGTTTTCACTCTCATAAGTTGCTTGATTTTATAGCATATTATTATCTTATTTTTGATATTTTAATATTAATATATCACTTACAAAGCTATGTGTTGACCTCAAAAGATTAAACAGCTACACATTATAAAGAACTGAATGACCTGCATATCTAGGATGTTTTTGTTCTAACAAAAAATGCTACAATTTAGGTCACAATCTAGGGTAAAGAGATGCTTCATGATCTTTTTAGCTGAGAGTGAATTCTAGGAAAGTAAATTTTACTATAAATTATTTAACACTTTCTAGAGCTTAATTACTGGTGTTTAAGGGATGAAGTTGGTTCTGATCTCATAATATAAAAAATAGCTACTGAAATGCATGAATACAGGTATTTCTGTGTATGAAGCAACATTTTTATAACAGCTTGATATTGTTTGGGAGAAGGACTTGAGGAGACTTCACCATGTCTGAATTTTGCCAATGGGTAGACTTAATTATTTGCACAAGAAATTAAAAGCCCCATTGCAAATTAACTGAGATTTTCAATTTAAATAGTAAAGGCAAAAGCAAGTATGTGTGAAAAACAAAAAATTTCAGAATTATCAAGGTATCTCAACTTAGTCCATATTTAAGAAAACTATAGAATGTGCTATAACATTACTAATATTTTATAAAATATTGAAGTTATTATTGCATGACATAGAGACTCTGCCAAACATGCACAAAATCAGGCTTCACTAGTCTCTTTAAATGTTCATCAGAGTGGAAAAAGGCAAGCTTTTTTATGCAATTAATGCTCTGTGTTGTGGGGAAAGTACAGTTAAGATGCTAGACAGAGGTCTAGGAGTCCAGCTAATGCCCAATATTGCCATAACTACCATCTGTGATCTTAAGTAGGTGATGTAACATTAAAACCTAAGAACTGGATTCCAGCCCTAAGATGTAGCTGCCTGGATCTTGTGCTAGTTCCCTACATTGAAATAGGTGTCTGACCTCTCTGTTGGGGAGATAGCTCCAAACAGACATGCTACCAATGGTTCTCCAAAGTGGACAATCAAGAGACACACTTTGGTGCATGCCAGGCCATGCTGGGGTGGGTCTTGGTCCCATCACTGCCACAGGTTCCCATTAATGTGCTTCACAGCCCCCAGCATTTTGAAAACTGACTGTACACAGTATATTCTCTCTCAACAGGAAACACGAAAGGAGAAACCTCCAGGAGAACTCATCTCTTATCAGAAGTTAGCCTTGCAGTTCAGAGTTGTAGGAAGGTGTTGATATTATCAGATATTATCAGGTCCACAGGACCTCATAAGATTAATCTCTGTGTCCTGAAGGAGTTAGTAGAGTAAGTTGCTAAGCTACTGCCCATATTTTTTTTCTAAATTGTGGCAGCCAGGTGAGGTTTCCTATGACTGGAAAAAGGGAAATCTAACCCTCATTTTTAAAAAAGGGAAAGTGCAAGAACTGGGGAAGTACAGACCAGTTGATTCTCATGAAAACCACGCTAAACACACGGAACACAAAGCAATGGTTGGTAACAGCTGTCATGGCTTTACAAAGGCCAATATTGGTGACCTTCTATAATGTACTATAGTGCCAGTGTCAGAGCAACTGACATTGTCTACCTGGACTTATGCAAAGCATTTGACACTGCTCCACATGACATCCCTGTTTCCACAGAAGAGAAAGAGATTTGGTGGATGGACCCCTGGGTGGATGAAGAACTGTCTGGACTGCCTCATGGAGAGTTGTGGCTCGTTGTCCATGTAGAGACCAGTGACGAGCAGTGCTCCTCAGAGGTCAGTACTGGGGTTGGTACCAGAGCTGACACTGTTAATCGACTTTGTTGGTGGCAGGGACAGTGATATTGAGTGCACCCCCAGCAGGTTTGCAGGTGACACCCAGCTGTGTGTGGCAGTTGTCACAGTGCAGGGAAGCGATGCCATCCAGAGGGACCTGGACACGCTCGAGACATGGGGCCGTGCAAACCTCATGGAGCCCAAGAAAGCAGAGGGCCAGGTCCTACACCTGGGTGGTGGCAATCCCAAACACAGCTGCAGGCTGGGCAGAGAAGTGGCTGAGAGCAGCCCTGAGCAGAAAGGCTGGGTGGTGATGGGTGATGAAAACTCAGCGTGAGCCGCAGCGCGCTCACAGCCCAGCGAGCCAAACACGTTCTGGAACCCAAAGGAGCACGGCCAGCAGGGAGAGGAGCTGATTCTGCCCCTCTGCTCTGCCC
>JAODKT010001744.1:52071612-52092494 GCA_027576195.1 Cossypha heuglini | reverse complement strand
CAAATTCAATCACAGTCCATTCAAACCCAACATTAAATCCATCTCTCTCCAGTTTAGAGAGAAGGATGTTTTTGGGGACTGTGTCAAAGGCTTTAGAGAATTCCAGATAAATGACATCTGTAGCCCTTCCCTTGTACACTGCGAGTCACCCCACCATAGAGGCCCAGTAGTTTGGTCAGGCAGGACTTGCCCTTGGTGAAGCTGTGCTGGCTCTCTCCAGTCTCATCCCTGTCCTTCATGTGCCTTAACACAGCTCCTAGGAGGATCTATTCCATGGCCTTCCCAGGCAGAGAGGTGGGGCTGACTGGTCTTCCTTTCTACCCTTCACTTTTTAAATATGGGTATAGTAATACCCCTTTTCCAGTCACCAAGTATTTCACCTCATTGTCAAGACTTTTCAAATAACAAGGGAGATTGTCTTGGCAACAACATCAGCCAATTCCTTCAGGACTCTGGGATGCATCTTTCTGGGTTCCATAGAGCTGTGTGCATTCAGTTTCCTCAGGTGGTCATGAACCTGATTTTCCCATACAGTGGGAGGGACTTGTTCCCCCATGCCCCATCCTGCTGTCCGTCCACTTCAGAGGTGTAGGAAAAAAGGTTGCCAGTGAAGACTGGCAAAAAAGTTGTTGAGCTCATCAGCCTTTTGTCAACCTATTGCTATCAGTTTTCCAGCATTGCTTATCAGGAGGAAACACCTTCTTTTACCTTCCCTTTCTGGGTAACCTACCTCTAGAAGCCCCTCTTGTTATTTTTTGTGCCCCTTGCCAGGTTCATTTCCAGCTTCACCTTGGCCTTCCCTACACATTCACACTCCATCTCTATTCTCTTCCCAGCTCACCTGTCCTTGTTTCAACTGCTTGTGCATTTGCTTCTTTCTCTTTAGTTTGACCAGCGAGTTCTGACTCAGCAATGCCAGTCTCCTGCCTTCATTGCCTGATTTCTTCCTCCTGGGGATTGCTAGCTCCTGTGTTCTATGGAAGACTTTCTTAAAGTTCTGTCACTTCCTTGTTGCTGAGGGCAGTCTCTCAGGGGAAACCCCTGACTATCTCCCTGAAGAGCTGGAAGTCTGCTTTCCTAAAGGTCAGAAAAAGAGATGTAAAAATAAATTAAATAATAAGTCTTACCTGCATACTGTAGCTAACCATCATGGTTACTGATGTACTAGAATCTCTAAGAACTTGTAGACTGATTAAAGCTGTCTTCTTATAAGCCACAGCAAATCGAGATCCCACAGCAAAATACACTAAACCATGAGGAGCATCACTTTCCAGGACAGTTATAAATGCAAATCTGGCACTGTTGTTCAAAGCAGCTCCTGTGCTTACACCATACAGCTCAACAAAAATGTAAGTTTCAAATTCTGGTACCTGTAAGTGAGGGATGATTTTCATATCATTATAAGATCTACTAATAACTTTCAGCTTTAAATAAATGTTTATATATTACTTGTATGCACATTGGATCACTTTAATAACACTTTCCACAAGCATGCTTCCTGAAATGTGCTGGAAGTACAATAAAATATATCCTGCACAATACTGCAGGCAACAAAAAATACTGCAATGGGCATCACTCTGTCAGGCACAGTATTTAAATCTCAGATTTTTGCATAGAACTTACTGCATTAAAGTAGCTATTTAAATAGTGTAGGCATTGTGGCTGTAAATTTGACATAAATGACAGTAACACTCCAAGAGTATCATCTTCCAGGTTATGGAATTACATAGATGTACAATCTATGAATAATTTGCTCTTTCATTTTCTTTTTCCCTTACAAAAAGGCATGTACCTACCGACTCACTTTTGGAAAAACTGCACAGAATTAAGTATGCAATTTTGAAAACGCAATTAATGTGCATAATAACTCTCCTATATTCAAGTACTGAACTCAGTTAAAGTTCTGAAAAACATTTTGCATATAATCTTAGCATTTAAATACCAATATATTTATGTATGGTTTTACAAGAGTAAATTCAGTAGATTTGCACACTTAACTGAATTTATTGAAAATTGCAGAGCTCAGACAATACTATTTGTGATGTTTCGCATACAGAAAAATATGTCTGAAAACACAGGCTGTGGAGCTTTGTCTCCTTATTGAAAATAAGGTAGCAGTGTTAAGTTTACAATATGATGTTTTGCCTCATCTTATATTTTGAACCTACAACACAAATGTAAATTTAAAAATAGACGTCCAATTACTGAAATTCAAAAAAAAATCATTGGAAAGATTGTACCTATCACATATACTTGTCAAGTAGCAAACTTGAGAAAAAAGAAAAAATAAGTATTTCTTTACAAGAAAATAGCATTATTAAAAAATGGTAATCATTGAAGCCAATTTTTTACTATTTTACTTCCTAGTAAGACTTGTGACCACGTGGGGGACCCACACTGGAACAGCCTGTCCTTGAAGGACTGCACCCTGTGGAAGGATGACAATGCTGCAGCAGTTCATGGAGAACTGCTGCCTGTGGGATGGACTCATGTTGAAGAAGTTTCCCATTGGAGGGACCTCATGGTGGAGCAGGGGAAAGACTCCTCTTCCTGAGCAGGAGCAGGAACAATGTGTGATGAAATGGACATAACCCCCACTTCCCAACTCCGTTTGCTGCTGGAGGGGAAGAGGTAGAGCTGGAAGGAGGGAGGGGAGGGCAGAAGGTGTTTTAAGGCATTAGTTTACTTCTCATTATCCTGATCTGATTTTGTTAGCAAAGAATTCATTTAACATCTCTGAGCCTCTTTTTCCCATGATGGTGTTTGGTGAGTGATCTCTCCTGGTCCTTGTCTCAACTCATGAACCCTTTGTTGTATTTTCTCTCCTTTGACCAGCTGCAGAGAGGAGTGATAGAGAGGCTTTGGTGTGTGCCTGGCATCAAGCCAGGGTCAACACACTATATAAAAAAGCTTCGTGTTTCAGCAACGAGTTCTTGGAAATCCTACTTTAATTCTAGGATTTTTAGCTTATAAAGTCAGTACTGCTGATAAAGTAAAACTTACAAAAGCTAGAATGTGCACTACAAAAGTGTAAAGTACTTATTTAATGTATTTTTTACTTCACCATTTTTAATGCATTTGCTACTAATTTACAAGATAACTTCTGAAAGAAGAACTGGAAGAAGAATTAGGAAATATTTGGAGGGATAAAGAGCATATGATTTCAATTAAATTGTTAAGTTGTTCTCTAAATGAAATATTCTTGACTAATGACAGGCACAATTATATTGGGATGAATGGGGAGCTTTAGCCTTCTGTTAGCACTTGCTAGAATAGCACAGGCTTGTATTTCATGTGGCACAACTGCATGTCTCTCCAGCTTCTGCACAGATGTCATTAAATATGATATCACTTCTTTAGTCTAAAGTTTAATCTAGTTTAAAAGTTTAATAATCTCAGTTTACTCAGCAAGGCAGCCTGTGCCCTATACACCTATTCATTGGCTCCGTAATGTAAAGATAACATCTGAAGATGGAGAAGGAAAATGGCCCTATAATGAACTAAGGGAATGCATCCTACTTCCTAAATAGGAAATCCCTATTTCCCACATACAGCATTTTGCAATATTTCTAGAACAGAGTCAGAAAAAAAACATGGAAATCTTCCTATACTGTGATTTTCCATTGCCCAGACCTTGGCTTTGCCATTAGCCTGGATGCAAGGATAATTTCTTAGGAAATTTAAAACTCCAACTTTAAAAGAATGGCAAACATTCATCCTTCATTTCTTAAGGGACTACTCTAACCACTGGGTATTCACACTAAAATATTTTTTTCCTTCTCTTCTCAATAAAAATGACTGAATACTGTGTTTTGTGTTAATATAATCATGTCTGTATTTTAGAGTGCCAGCTGGGTCTCATAAGACTGTTAGACTTAGACAAGTGCAATTTAGTGGATGATGGCTCCTAAATTGAATTAGGAGGATGTGAACAAGGTATATGTGAACAGCCACAGATTTTTAGACACTCGAAGATTCTTATGCAGTTTTATGAGTTTTCACAGATCACAGTGCTAGATTTAGAAATATAAAATTACACACAAATTAGACTGAAAGGTTTTTTTGTGCAATGACATATTACTTGCACATTTACTTGCATATTACTTACAGAATGTTTTTTATAAGCCACCCTAAGAAATACTTTGATAGAAGAAAAATTTACTGGGTGAAGGATAAGAGTGTATGATGGAATATTTCATTGAAACAACTCCATTCTTTCTTCTTACTGTTATATAAAAATGTAAGATCTATAATTTACTCTTCAAACTAAATACTTATTTTTTACCAGTCACAATGGAGGCAGTATAAGACTATAAATAAACATGTTCCAGAGAAGTTGAGCAGATATCAAGTTACTATCTTCAAAACTAAGCCTTAGTTCCTCTGGATCAGAGGAGTTTTTTCATCTTGACAAATTGCAATTCAATGCTGTATGTAAATGAGCAATAATTACTTACATTATCAGGTTTTATTTCAATGGAGATGTTGCACATAGTTTGACCTGCCACACAGGTTGTGGCTCCCAGCACAGATACAAATTCATTCTCCAAGTTCACGCCGTCCTTCAGAAGGACAACAGCTGTCTTATTAAAGGTCACACGCCAGAAGATTGTTACATCTTCAAAAGCCCTGTAAGCAAAAGAGAGGAGTATGCATGTACTCTGAAGGAGGGCAAAACAGATTTAGGAAACATAAAGCACAGATGTAACATACATTTTATGTTATTATCCAAAACTTATCATTATGGAATAAACTGATTTAAAATGAAAAAAATAGCTCTTTTAATTTAAATTTCTTCCTCTAATATCTATTTAGCTTATAAAAAAGTAACAGAAGAGGAAAATAAAGAAATTATGGGAAGAACCCAGATTCTTCTTAATTTTTGTTTCAGATAACACATGATTATCTGAATAAGAGACACTGGTGCTTGGAAAGCAGGGATGTGCCCAAGTACTTTCATTAATACTATAGAAACTATTGGTCTGGAAAGCCGGGTAGAATTTGTCTTTCCTGTAAGTGTAAGAGACTTACCATACTTGATATTTTTTAAAGTACACATAAATTTACACTACATATATATATATATATATATATGTGCTAATTAGGAAAAAAGTGAAGACATAAGTGAAGACATACTGACACTTACATAACTTCCTAATTGCTCCTTGTAGTACTCACACCTACTTATATTACACAGAGAGGTGAGAATTGGACTTACACCTTTAACAAATACTTTACCTTAAGCAAAATCTTCCCACTTGCTGACTTACAGTATTAAATGGTAAGCATCTGAGTTTTTTCCTGCTTCTGCTTGATACCAATAAAGTGGCAGACCCAAATATATTCACAACTTAAATGCCCTGTTGACAAAATCTGTGAAGCTATTAAAGGAGCTAAAAGGGAACCATTTATATAAAACCCTGTGATGAAAACCTCTTCCACTATCAGTTGCTCCTGTGATTCAAGAGAATGTGTTACAGAGTGTGGGAAGAGCACTGGAATCTGCTGTTGCCTGCACCTGTTTGGTTGTCGTGTGACAGTCAGCAGCACCTCTCTGTCTTCTGAGTCTTCATCAAGTATCAGGCCACTTTGTACTTCTGGAATGAATCCCAAAATGCCATTCTGGAGATCACTTCCTGTGTAAGAAATAGTCCATGAAAATAGTAAGCAGGAAAGTTAAGCTGAAATATGCACAACTGCTAAAAACCCAGTCAGGTATCAAAAGCATCCTGCAAAGTACTGTTTAGGGACAACTCAATTATCCCAATATTTCTATTCTTCATTTACACTCTAGAATTTCAAATTAGAATTTAGCATTTCTAAATTTTATTTTAATCAATAGAATAATAACAACTATTTTTGGCAGTAAATTCCTTATGACCGTCCTGGAACCATTTTTGCATATTAGCTTGTATTTTCAGCAGCATTCAACAAACTGACTGACTTCTGTTGTCCTGACTGTTCTAAAGTCCCTGACTTCGAGACTAGGTTTACAGCAATATCCAGAACAATCTCAAAAGCCTTGGTTATAATGCCCTTCTGAGATAATTATTCCAGCTACGTTTATCATAAATCCTAAAACATTCTGTCTGAACAGAAAAGGGTCTCAACATCTAAGTAGGTAATGTGATAAAGATGGGATTCCAGTGACATAAGTTTTCTTATTCATCCTACCCATGATGTTGTTGAACCCATCCATTTTCCCAGATGATTACATTAGCATTTCTCTTGCACCTTTAATTCTATGTATGGAACTAATGAGCTGCAGAACACCACATATTTCTCAGGGGGAATGCAACTAACTTCAGAAAAACAGTAGTGGAAGATAAAAATTCTCAGCGTTAATGAGGGGAAACTAATGTCTTTACAGTGCTCAATCAATTCTTGTTTCTAAAGGATTTCTCCTTGCAGGTTGTGATGGCCTTACTCTTGAATTGAAAGGCAATTTAATTTCACCACAGTGCTTACTAAAAGTCAATATATATAATAAGATGAACAGAAACTGTGTGTTGCTTATGTGCATGCACAAATATTTAACCTGTAGTATTTATCACTACGCTTAAATGCAGGTACATGCTTCAACTCTTCTCCTCAATGTGTTGTCTCATATTCCAATTTTATGGACACTTTGTAATATGGGTATAACTCTAGAGCACATTCATACACTTGTGTGGTATTCAATACAAGCTCAAATTCCAACCTGTGTCTATATACATACTTCTGCAGTTAACGTGCATACCCAGGGAACTGTTTACTTCCATGGCAAATTCTAGAGACAATGCACATGAAGAGAACATGTTTCCTATGATCTCTTTTTGTATATAAACATGGTTGCTTCCTACATTCAAACAGCAGCACAGTTTAAGCCTAGTTCTCAATACCCACACTGATTTCTTAAGACTATCTAAATACACAAAACTCCCAGTAATGTTGGACCTTGCTTTCTTGGTTAGACTAAACTGAGTTAGCCTAAAATTCATTCCAAACGCACAACTTCTTTCTAAAATTTAATCTATATTGCAGGTTAGATTGGCCTATATGCAGTTGGTAAGCCCAACAGACATCAAAAAGCTAGGGGAAATTGGAGTTCTGACATCACTTTCTCACAGTAGCAGAGTGACTGAAAGAAAATCTCTTCCTTGGTGACTAAGTATGCTAATTCCTGTCCTGCCTCCCCAGAAGCAGAGCGTGACTACACTGCAGGTATGAGCTGCATAGTAGCAAAGAATGAAAACAGAAACTAGTTTTTCTACTTTGTACAAACTCCATCCATTATAAAAGTGAAAGACTTAATTTAAAAATACAAAGTACATGAAACATATCAGACAGAACGCCAATGTAATAAGGTTAAAAGGGCCCTTTAAGTCTCTAGTCCAATACTATTCTCAAAGCTGAATTATTTCTGAAACCAGACCAGATTGCTCAGAGTTTTGGAGCTCAAAAAAATTCCAGGGATGGAGAAAGACCATGCAACCTCCCCAGGCAACCTGTGCCACTGGCTGTCTGTACTCAATAGAAAAAAATATCAAGCTAAATCTTATTTCAACGTATACTCACTATCTCCCATCAAGAACTACTGCCATAATGCAGTATTTAAATACTGGGTCAGTAAATTTTTGTCTCTCCTCGTTAAGGTAATCTTATGGTCTCAGTAGGAACTATGTCTTCCCGTATTCAAAAGCCCCATAACATTTTCTTTTACAAAATAATGCTTCAAAGATTAAGTTAGGAAAAGGGGAAAAAAGAACAGGTAAAAGAAAAAGTAAAAGAAGCTTAAAGCATTCTGGATCTTGAGAAAGCAAAGGGAAGTGACAAAATACAAATCATCTGGTCTTTAGAAACAAACCAAGCAAAAAAAAAAAAAATGCAGTGATCTTTTTGTGCCATAAACTGTCAAGAAGTGGCCAGTATTTACAGTTATACAAAATATTTTGGTCTGAATGCAGCAGGATCATTTGTACAATACTGAGAAGAAACAATGGAAGCCCAGCAGTTCTATAACAGCTTCCTCTTGAGCACTTCTATTTTCATACCATAAGTCAATTGGTGACCCTTCTCATAGTCACACATCTACTCTTTGAATTTGGAAGTCAAGGATCTACTGAGATGAGAATCTCACATCCCAGGAGGACGGGCTGGAACAAAGAAAGTGGCAAAAAAACAAATGAGCCTGCAATCCTACTCCATCTCCAACACAAACACTTATAGTCAGCGTAAGTTCTCACTTCATAAAGAACAGGAACAGAGATAAGCAGCACCTATAGATGTATTTTGAGTTTCATTGCCAAGGGATGCTAAGTGGGCTTTGTGCACTAGATGCTTCCTCTGATTGGAAAACATTACACTTGGGAATAGAATACCCTGCTTATTATCATACAGAATTCCAATTTTACATGAAAATTGCTACGAGAACATATAGTTATTTACTGTTATTTAACTGAAATATATTTACTCACCTCCTGGGTAATATTACCTGCAATAATTACTGTTGCAAAAGCAGCAAATCCATGTTCATCCTTTCCTTCCACAATCTGAGCTCCATATTCAGGATTTGAGAGGAAAACATAAAATAATTCTTGTCCTTCAGGCTCATCATCATCAAAAATTTTTATGGACACTTGGCATTCACTTTCTCCATCCAACAAAGTCAGAGAGATTGTCTGTTCTTCAAAATCTTCTCCTTCCATTGCCCATGTGAAGTTTGATTTTCCATAAACATTTCCAAAAGGATACAAATCTTCTCCACTCTGTGCACTCACTCCCCCAAAGGTTTTAACAGTTATTTTAATATTACCAGTAAATCCCTTGGTCCTTTTGATCTGAAGCACTGCTGTGTTGGAGGTATTGTTGTTTGTATCTTCCTCAACATAAATAAACTCTGGCCCCAAACTTAGTATTCCATGATGAATATCATTAGCCAGGATATTAACTGTTGCAACACTGAAAGCTGGATTCAAACGGGGACTCCAGTCAAGGTTAACAGGCTGAACATCCAGAATTTCCGCAGAAGTCAAATTTACAAAAAAAAATTCTTGTATTTCAGACAGAGTGTCATCAATTATCGATATTTCTATCATCGCATTTGTCTGAAAATGTAAAAACATAAGCTCTCCATTGTAGATGGGTATATAGTCTTCTAGTGGTTTGGCACTTCCTGGAATGGTCTGATATGTCAATTTAGTGAGATTACTTTGAAAGCCAAATAATCTTTGGACACATAGTCTGACTACCTGAACATCTTCTTCAACTGAAATTGATCTTGAGTTAAGATCAAACTGGAAGATCCCCATTGGCTCAATTTTAGCTATTGTAAATCCTGATCTGAAACGGAAACAGTATCACATTGAGAGAGGAAATACAAATAATGGAAAGCAGAACAGTCAGCATAATAATTTTCAGTGAGCAATCTATGATGGCTGTAAGAAAGTGGATTAAAAAATGTGTAACAGTAGGGGGAAGAAATGGAAACCACACAAAGCAAGATATAAAGAGATTCCCTGAAAAATGCTTTTGTAATGTTTGAGCAGCCCTCCACAGGATTAATGCATCCTAAGTCAGGACAGGATACTGAGTAAATGATAAATAAAATATGATCTTCCTGACAAAAATGGAGAGGCAAAGGAAGGTAGGTCTTCCTACGAGGGACATCATACAGGAATATAATAGAGCCACTACACGTAATATCAGTTTTAAACACTGAACAAACCTCCTCTACCAAGGGAAAGCTGTGAAGCAGATTGATGCTAGCAGGTCTACAGTTTTAGCTAGGAAGCCAGAGAAGGACAGAAAGTTATTTTAAAATATACAGTAAGGTTTTGAAATACTGCCTCTTTACAATATTACTCAAAGTACCTTTTTTCCAGATCTGAGTCTTGTTATTAAAATCAGTTTAAGCTTTAGTTTGTTCATATTAAATATAACCCCTTCTTATAACAAAATATTAGACTGACTCTGCTAAATCTTGTGTCATCTCCTTTCCTCTAGAACTAAACCATTATTTAAAGCCAGAGGCTACCAAATGGCACAATTACAGAGAGTGGATTTGGCTAACAGAAGAGAATTTTCCACCACTTAGGAAGCCAAAAAACCTTCTAAGTAATTGTAAGCTTTATGTCTTATGGGATGCAGTCTGAAGTTTTCTAGGAAAGGTTATTCTCATACACTCAAGGTATTTGACTCACAAAGTAAACATGTGCTTGAGGGACTCAAGTCTCTAGGATGGACAAGCCCAGGAGAGTCAGATTGAGGAATTTAGACATCTGGTTCACTCCTGACTTCCTTCAAATTTGCCAGTGCAATTTCAACATGGTGAACCCAATACCTTTCTCCATATGGTGTCACTCTATGCCCATTTTTTTATACACTTTCATCTTCAATACGGAAGAATGAAAATAGTTTGAAGAAGAGATAACAATTTAAATGAGATGAAAAACTACATTGAATGTAATGTTTTAATTTTTCAGAGTAAAAAGGGGATTTAATATAAATTAGGCATTTTTAGAGCACTTCTTATTTAATTTGATTTATTTTAAATAATGTTTGTCATCTAAGATCTTCTAAATATGGATTTTTAGGGACACTGAAATTGACAGTTTATTTCATTCTTCAGCTTCCTGGTTAAAACTGTTGATCTTGGTTCTTCAACCTAACTGTCTTTTCTAACTGTCTCCATAATTCTCTAGACACATTCTAGGCACCTCAGATCCCAATGCTAGGAAACAGACTGGAAGAAAAGCCTCAGTTCCAGGCAGATCAGATCTGCAGTACTGACAATTGTTTCCATGTGAGACAAGAAATACAAATTTATTAAAAAAGGAACTGCAATTTGCGAGCTATCTATAATTTAATAGGGATTTGTATGAGGTATATGCCTCTGTACATATCATAATTCTTATAGCATTAGAGCAACTCAAAAGTGTAAGTAATATCCTTACCTCAGGCGAGCTCCACCAGACACATTGCTGTGCACTGCTGTTAAAGTGATGGCAAATGTCTCAGGTTTATTTGGGCTTGGAGTAGCCTGAAATGAAATCACTTTACTTTCCTCCCCAGAAGAAAACACAACAGTACCTGAAAGGAGGAAGATTGAGAGAGTCAAAATCACTAAACAGGAATTCTTTTTTTACCTGGAAATACACTGACACAGGGACTTCAGTCACCATTCCACTCCACTGAGGTGAAGAAATCTACATTATAAGGGTCTTTCCTATAGAAAGCTGTTCTTCAGAGGCATAGCAATGTGTCTATGAAGAAAAGTTGGTTTTTTTTTCATAAAGTAAATATGTCCCTTACAGATAAAAATTGGATCACACGATTTCATACTAATGACTCTTCATTAATAAAGCAAACATGCAGAGGTACAAATAACTAAAAGGTGGTATCATCACTTATGCAACTGTCATAGCTGTTGTCCTTGTAGCTGTATATAACTTGTTGCAGAAATTACTCACCAAATGGAGGAGTAATATTGCCTGGTTTAACAGAGTCAGTGACTAGGTCTGGTGGGCATCCTGAAATCCAGCTAACTATTACAGAGCCATAAACTCCTCTTCTGGTTATGACAGCGTGGCCTGTCCCTGCTACAATGTTTGTAAGTCGTAATATCACAGATTCAAAGCCAACCTGTGGAAACATAGTAGATTTTATCAGAAAATGGAATAAAAATGGACAATAACATACATGAAAGCATAGTATCTTGTGTAAAATGTGCATCTTACAATAAAGATGCATGCATATAGATAATTATATGTGCATGTATCTATGGACAAATGAATATGTATATTTCCTTCACAGCTCTTTAATAATACTTTCAAATGTTAGATTTCCAGCACCTAGATTGCAGGGGAAAGGAACTAGTATGACACTGTTTTCAGTTTGTTTCAGTACTGAAAACAATGACTACAGCAATCTGTGTCGCTTGTTTAGAGGAAAAATAAATCAAGCCTGCCCTCAGTGCTCACAGATAATAACTGTACTACTCTCTCACTCTCTCTCTCTCTATATATATACACACATATAATTAGGTCTAAAACAAGTTATTAGTTGAGTGTCTAGTGAAAATTAAGTTGTTGCCTCATTATACCGTTCACAAAATTACTGCTGCAGTGTGATCTACTTTTCTTTTACTCTGAGCAGCAAATAGGAGTGAGGATAATTTGCATGTTACTAAAGTAATGATAAATGGATATATAGTAGTCTATGGTATATAATAATCTTTCTGTAAACAGTGCATACAGAAAGACTATTTGACTTAAATTTCACTGTAAATTGAAAACAAGGACAATGCTTCAAGATAATTAAAATCATTAAGTAAAAATTTCAGTAAAATTTAAGAGTTAAAACCTCATCATGCCTTTGCCTGGCATAAAAAAGGGAATAGTAGCACATATACGATATCAAAGTAGACAAATTATCTTTTCTCACTCTCATACAAAATAGACAAATGGAAAATCTATCACTCAATGATTACCACATTTACTGATATCTGCATTAACACCCAGCATATATTCCATCTCTTTTTGTACATAATACTGAATATATGCTATTATCTGCTTTGAGGTTGCCATATTTAGAGAAATATCATCTAGATTTACTTATTTTCCTTTAAGTCTTAGTCTTTTAAATCCCCTTTCATGTAAATATTTACACTACTTACGTTTTATAGATTAAGAGGTCTTTTCCAACTGTATTAAAACATTTCTATAAGAATTTGTATCAGAGGAAAGAACAATATACAGCACAAATAATAATAAAAAAAAATCTCTTCTGTCATATTGATTACAATGAAAGCATCACTGAGTTCCTATAACAGGTATCTTCTGTAGTGAAGTGTACCTTTCTTCTGTGGTAGGAACATGACACCACAACCAGGCTACTGACCTGTGAATTGGCAGCTTCCTCAGGAATAAGCAGCACAGCAGATTTTGCTGTTCCTAATATTTTAGGCACATCCTTGGCACTTCCCCTAACCAGGCTTACGTTAGTCAGTTCCAGAGTAAAATTCAAGCCCAATAAAATAAATGCCTTTGAGAGAGAGAATTTAATTTAAAAAGGTAGAAATTTAACTCCACTAAAAACATGTTACCCAACAGTACAAGTAATTAACAACCTGCAGATTTTGTTTGCTTGCATACAAAGCAGCATTTTCAACACAAGTGTTTTGTTGATTATGTTTCTCAAAGAATTACAGTTAAGCCATCAATATTGTGAAATTAATATATCAGCATTTTGTTGGAATGTGGGTCTGTAAAGCAACTACTGCCATTTAAAGAAGTTATATCTGATACATTGGCCTTAGCTTGATTTTAATCATTAGGATTAAAAACATTTAAGATGGTTGTAAGAGCATGTAAGAGTGGATGTAAGAGTGTGATAATAATGATAAACACCAAGGAAACACAGAAGACTGCAGGTACATGTATCTTCTTCTTCATTGGTCACAAATGACAGATCACTATTTACAATGCACACTAAACTTAAGAAAATATTTGCATACATATAATAATAAGATATTGAATTGACAGTAACACAAAACAACAATATAAGGAAACATTAAATATTAATATTAAACACATGCATAGCAGTGATTCTGCAATTACTATAAGAAAATGTGATTTTCAAATCCAGTTCTACGCGATAAAGAGGAAATTCTTAACAGCAAAACTCTCTTTTCTGCTTCTTCACAGTCGATACTAGAGAGAGTTTTGAATCTTATTTGTACTGTGATGAAACAAATGGAAACAACAGGTATCATAAAAGCTAAAAGAGTAATACACACCTGGTTGCTTATTGGCACTCTTTTTACTCCAAAGCTGGCACCATCCTTTATTGTGAGGAATCCCACCTCATTGTCAGGTTCAATTAGTGCTTCTCCATGAAGGGATATGACACGGTACTCGACCATCACTTCCCCAAACGCCCCAGCATGCCGAGTTACATTAACCTGAACATATCGATCCAGGGCTTTTTCTACCAGTACTGACTGATGATCAGAGTACAGGGCGAACACTCCATAAGGATCATCATTTTCAAACACTGTGATCTTTGAAATTCTTTTCTCATGGTCTAAATCTGCTCCACCTTCCACTGAAATCAGCTGTACCTCATAGCTTTCATCCAGTTCTGGAACATCATCAGGTAACAGGGAGATAATTATCTCAGCTGTGCTCTGCTGGTCAGCAATGACAACAGATCCCTCTGTCTCAAGAAAGTCACCTGTGATGTCAGATTCACTACATATTTCCCAGTAAACCTGAAATTAGTATAGAAAATGGAAAACAAAAAGAAATAAAAATTACCTCCAAAATCAGAAAGTTGCATATTGAGGATTCAGTATAGACAGGACATGGAATAGGCTGCTTTTAAATGGGTAAAATAAAAATTGTTTTGGGTATGCATAAGAATAATATCCTACCACACAGATCATCTTTCAAAAGAGTGTGTTATTTCATTAACAGTGCTATGAATATAAATATTCCCTTTATCTAGTTTCAGAAGACTTATGTAAAACTATGTGGAATTTATGAACATTTTTCAAAAATTATTTCTATTTTCTCACTAAAACACCCTTACTATTTTTCTGTTTCCAATATTCCTCACATGAGAAAGGAATGAAGAACTCTCATTAAATACAGAAGATGTTTCTATTAATTGATCAATTTATTTTAAATTAAATGAGTTCCTGTTAAAACACTGACTTCTAAACAACTTTAGGTAAAAAAACAATCTGCATGATGGTTCAAAAAAATCTGGTTCTGTCTAAAAAAGTGAAGTGTGATGACATCAAAGTCAACTCATATGAAAGTACTGTCTCTTCTGTTCTCCCATCAAAAGCAAATGGGGAGAGAAAGAAAGTGAGAGTGGAGAGCAGTACAGGAGTATTGTTTTTCTTTTATTTCCCCTGATCAAGGAAAACTGAATTTTACTCTCCAAGCCACAAGTACTAGGGCTAAGCCCTTCCTAAACTCAGCCTAAAAGGCAACATTTAAAAAAAAATTAATTTCAGAAACAAGTAATTGAAAGGCACAGAATGAGATATTTTCCATACATTGACAACTGAGGATGATTTCAGCATTATATTCTTTATTAGGAAAAGAGTGAGAATACCGTTATGTTCCCCAGAAAGCCTTGAATTCGTTTGATGAACAGTGTAATACTTTGTGGCCCTTCGTCTCCTGAGGGCTCTGAATAGTTACTCTCAGCTAATGATTCAGGAGCAAACTGTACAATTCCATTGGGATCACCAAACTTCTCTATCTGTAAAAAGGTAAACAAACATTCAAAAAACTAGAAATGTAGTGTGAGTTGTATTCTTATTCAAATCATTGAGATGTTCACTGCTAGATGCTCCAGGGGCACATAACTGTTAGTCTCAAAAACAGCAGACAAAGTTTTGAATGCCCCTTTTTCAGTTTTCAGTTCCCCTGTCCAAGAAGGAAAATAACAGAGTTTTATTTCAAATGCTGCATCTAAATATTTTTATTCTAAAGCAGGAAATTCTCAGGCATCTTGAGCTACTTTACTTTCAAGTAAATTTTTCTTGTCTTGTCTGAAATCTCTGCCTTTTGTCTCTCTCTCACACGAGGGGGTAAGGGAAGAGAAGCAGTTGAGTGGGGTTTAATTTCCAGCTGGGTTTAAACCACAACAGATGACAAACATTGATATATAGAAATGAGGGCTCAATCCCTGCTCTCTCCAAAGAGAACTTTAGAAAACTGCAAATAGGAGAGCCAGCTCAGTGCTTTTATACCATTTTTTACTGATAGATTCTCCACCCTATTCCTTTCAGAATTGAATATAATCTAACAGAACAGTACAAAGGTCAAAAAAGCTTAATTACTAAGTAATAATTATGATCAATTTTTAAAAGCTTTGCAGGATAAATACTAGCTACAAAAGAAATCTCTGAAGAAAAAGAAGCAATAGTAACTTACTATTAATGTAATGCTGTTTGCCTTAGAATCTATTTCTGTTTCACCTTTTATAAGGCTCAGTCGAATAATGAAAGTTTCCTGGACTTCAACTTCTTCATGAGGATAGATTTGTAGATTAATTGTTCTCAGACCTCCTTCTCCTTCTTCAAAATAGAATGTTCCATTCACAGGGTCACCGATGTCACTATTCAGAGGAGACAAAATCTCGTCTGCATTGGGTCCCAAAATGTCCCAGTTAATCTGTGGAAGAGATCAGTTTCAGATTTAGAAGGGTGATATAACAGCATCCCAAGGGGAGAAGCGACAGAATACCAAAAGTACTTAGCTATGTTTAAATCTTTGCTGCTGCTATGACAGAATAGTTGTAATTAATTCTATGGAGCAAAATATAGATGCCTTTGAAAAAGTAAACATAACAATTTACAAATGACAATTTTAAAGTGTTAGTCACAATGCCAGTTATTAAATTCTGGATGTTAGTAATAGAAAAGAAACTAAGATTTCTTCAGCATATAGCAAGAATCACACAGGCCAGTGCCTATTTCTCTTTTTTTCATTACTTGTTTTGCAAAACTTCCTACATGAGCACTCATGATCAAGACCATTTCCTTTGAAGTGTGTTGTCAAGTCTAAAAATTACAAATATTTTCTATCGTAAAAGTTTTTAATACTTCAGATTATGAAGAAAATTATGAAACCTTCATATTTCTTCAGCCTCATTAAAAGCTACAGCATTTCCAGCAATTCCCACAAATTAGATTGCTTTTAAGGAAGTCATTCAGGACTTTACAATTATTATTTTGGTAACTTAACTGTTTTCCACTTTTCTCCCATGACTTCTAAAAAAGTCTAAGACTGAAGCAATTTTTATATGTGGAGTAGTTCATGGTTTTTAATGCAAGTTTTCCAATTATTTGACAAGACTGAGAAAGGGCCACCATGTTTTGCATTTATACCTTAACTTTTATAAGTGGCCTATATAGGGTAAAAAAATACTCTAGAAAACTCATGGTAAGCAATTTCCTTGATTAAATTAAACTAGCAGTAGTACATTAAGTTAACCACAATTTTGGTGAGATTAGGAGCTAGTTCAAAACTGTACACAATACCATAATAAAAGAAGGCAAGCAGAAGGAGAAAGATGATTTTAAAAGGGTAACAACATTTTCTGTTATACTGCAGTTATATGCAATTCATGTTTAATAAAAAGCTATAATTATCCTATTAGAAATCAGTCACTAAGAAAGCTCCCAAAGCAAAATGCAGGAGTTTTTGACATAGTCACTGGCAAATGTTCAGTCTTTGACAGGCAAGACCCACCTGTGCCTCCACCAACCGCCCAGTCCTTTCCACCACCAGGGACACTGTTGTGGTTACATCAGGATTGGGAAGAATAATTTGGCTTTGGTTGAGAAATCGGACCATGCCCTGGGGAGAGTCACTTTTTGCAATGGTGATCTGGCTTACCAGGTGGAGCCCCAGGACTGCTCCACCAGTGGCTCCTGTCAGTTGGATTTCAAATTGCTCTGCAAATTCACTGCACAGAGAAAGAAAAAAGACATCCTGAGATATCTGAGAGAAAAGAAAAAATATTAAAACTGTACTTAGTCATTCACTCATGCATCCAACTGGATCAGTTTAAAGAAATAAAGAAATCATCTCCACAGGTGTAAAGTAGAAAAATATTTCAAATATCACCATTCTGAGATTCTATCATTATTCTACTTTCTACTAGTTTTAAGTTAAACAAAAATATGGCAAAATATTTTATTCTTCATAGCAGTACTGTTGACATCAACATTTCTTATAATGTAATTAAAAACCGTATTTGATTGCATACTATTTAACATGAACCATGACACTCTAATATAACTGCTTTTTTTCCCCTCTTTAGATGATTTCCTCCCTTAGGTGATTTTTTAGCTCTGCAGAAATTTGTTTTTTAATTCCAGCTCTATACATGCATTCGTGCAGGATTTTTTAGTACATGATAAAAAAGACATTATCAGAAGTAAATTGGTGAATAAATATCTGAAAATTTAATTACCTTTCTTCATCATTTATAATAGAGATATAAATAAAAGACTGGTTCTGTCCATGATAAAAAGTTACAGTATTATTATGAATGACATAGTCAACACCATCAGGCAGTGCAGAAATACTTCGAGAAAGAAAATCAGCTGTGACACTGCCGTAAGTTCCACGCTTTCTCACAACAGGAATCATGATTAATCCAGCATCCTCTTCCACTATAAAAATCATTGAGAAAAAATTAGGTTGTTTCAAAATTCATGTCATAGCCTTATCTTGCAAACTATAGTGAGAACTTAAGGTAAACTTACCCTGTAGAAGGACATACTGTGGATCAAATTCTATGACACCTTCAGCATTGTCATTTTTTGCAATAATGACCCATACTGTGGAGATATTTCCTGTTATTGGAGGTTGATCCACCTGTAGACCATTCTCTCTTACAGTAAAATCAAATCCACTTGCAAGAACATAAAAAAACCCAAAAACAAACATAAAAATACATTTTAAACTTGTTGTGAAAATATAAAGATGTGTGTGTGACCATTTGTCAATTACGGCAAATAATTTTATTTTGTGACAGTTACTACGAAAGACTTTTTTGTCACATTTCTTCATATTATTATGTTTGCAAGAATAGTAGTTTATTCCTAGAAATGTATACCTTTCATTTGTTCTTTCCCATTTCATATTTTTATTGAAATTTCTTGCAACTTGACAGTTTGTATCCAATGTATGGATCTTAAGCTTTTATAAATCTTAATCAGCAACATCTTTATACTAATATTAAAATAATTGGGTTTACCATACATCCATTTTCTGTTATGATTACAATTATATCTGTCTTACAAAATTTTACAGTAAAACAGATGAACTGTCTAGCAGCGACTTTGTTCAATTAGGTCAGAATCCAAATATAGTTTGCTTTTCTAGTTTGTTTTTCTGCTTGCAACAAATCAACTGGGAATTTTAACTTTACCTTCCTTGGAGTTCCACTTCAGTAATCATCAATGAAAAGTTTTCAGGGCCTTCAGGAAAGTCATCATCATGAATTTCAATAGAAATAATTTTACTTTCCTCCTCTGGTTCAAACACCATTTCCCTTACTGGGAGAGAAAAATCTATTCCTTCCTCTGCAGTCCCATTTATTATCTGAAAGCAAAGACGCACTCTGCCGTAAGATCCCCTGGAACGCACAACTGTGATGTTAACCTGAGGGAAAGAGAATATTTTCTTTAAAAAATGGCCTTGTTTTCTGCTACAGTTGCCTTTAGGAGACATTCTAAAGGCACCTTTTCAATGGTTCTTTCAGATAACATCAATATGATTTATCAAGTACAGAGTATATGTAATTTAGCAAATAGCCTCAGTCATTTTAGAGACTGATTTATTTTCTTTCTAAAGTTGAATATAATTCTAACAATAATATTGATATCTATCAGTAATTTTACATAAGAAAGAATTTTAATCCAATACCCATTTTTCGTCCTCTGTGGTTTGCAATAGTTCATGGGAAAATGCAAACTCTCCATATGGATAATCACTGGCAGCCATGGTAATATTTGCTGTGCTGCTAGATTCATTTATGAGACCTCCATCACTGATTCGGGTTAGTTGAAACTGGTAGTAATGCTTCTCCTCAGGACAGCTGTCATCTACAGCCTACGGAAAAGAACCAACAACAGCTAAAAGGATTTAAACCATTTCCAGGGAGAGAGATATAACTAATTTCCAGCTAAGATCCTAAGAAAATAAAAGAAAGTACTCAAAATAGCTACTGGTGTCAGATCTCTCATATACCTGTATTAGGACAACTGCTGCAGACTGCCTATCTCGCATGGTCAAGGTCCCCGATACCTCAATAAATTCTGTCTGATGAGAAGGTGTTATATTCCAATATATTGTGATCTCCCCAAAAATCCCTGGGCCACGTACCAGGCTGCAGGTAAGAACACAAACACAAATATTATTTTTACGCTTAGTATTTAATATCCAATACAGAGATAGTATATCATACTGTCGTGCATTAAAGAAATGTTATCAGCACTATGAAGACTTGAGTTTTAATGTACTTAATCACTATTAAGAACATAAGAATTGCCATTTCATGCATTTTCAGAACATCTATGAAGTTCTCTTTTATTTCTCTCTGTTGGAAGGCATCTCAAGCTGTATTTTTACCAAGAGGTCAATCAAGTTCTTTTCCATGTGTAACCCAAAGATGTGACCTGAAAACTGATTTGTCTTGGCTCTATTCTGCTTTTCCAGAGATAGATATGCAAAATAGAAGGGAAATTGGATGTCAGGATAATGTCAGGGGCAATTTGATTTATAAGGTAGATGTAGGATACCAGAATACTTCGAGATTTTCTGAGGTATGTTCTGTTAACATAGGCTTGGATTTTTAGCTGGGGAGGGAGTCCACGGCCTGTGGAAGTGGTTCCCTCTGGGGACCTGGCAGAACCAGTTAGCGGGAGAGTTTTGAAGATTAACACCCAGATTAAACCACTTAAAAGAGTCGGATACACCTTTGTGTGTGAGGATATGAGTGAGGAACCAGACACGGGACACCAAAATGTGAGGTTACGAACCTCTGGCGTTCTTGGCACCAGCTTCGTCGGGTTATCTTAAATGAGCAAAGCAGCTAATAGTTGCTAAAACGTTATTTATTGCAGAAGCACATCAGTCGCAAAAGACAAGCAGAAAAGCAATGGCAGAAGCAATGGCAAAAAGCAGAAAAGGCACTATCTCCCCCCAGTTCCAACTCTTATACAGAGACTTTCAATAAGCTAGAACGCAAGCTCGGACCACCACTTCCTAACCTATTAGAATGTTAGTTTCTTAACACTCTAGGTTATGTATAGACTACACATACGACCTATCTTGTTCTATCTGAAAAATGTAAGCAATATTCTTACT
>JAODKT010001744.1:52032927-52045427 GCA_027576195.1 Cossypha heuglini | reverse complement strand
TGCCTCATGGATTAAAACTATTATCTGATCATCCCAAGTACATCAGAGTCAAATGGTCATGACTCAGACTGCTAACCACTTATAGCAGAAGGTAAGATTATACCACACTCAGAACAATTTAAATCAGGAAATTCTTCATACTTTAGGGTTACTCTTTTTATGTTTTAAATTTTAGATTCAACTAATCACAGCTCAGTGTCTACACATCATCAGTCAGTCTTGCAAGTTACCTTTCAGTCTGTAACGAATTAACTCTGTCACTTCAATACGCATGCAAAGAAAGGGAAAAAGAGTCACAGAGGATGTTAGAAATAATCAGCATAATCAGTCACTGGTGCCACAGGATAACCCAACTGTCTTTAAAGCCAATGGCAGCTCTGCTACTGACTTCAGCAGCAGAATGAGGACCTAAATAAGCAAACAAATGAAGTTGTGTGGAAGAGTAGGAATACAATAGATCATGACTCCTAAATGTAAATCTGATAAAGAGTAATAAACAGGTACTTTAGAAAGGGAGAGCAAAGGAACTACTTGAAAGAATTTGTTTTACATAGTTGTTTCTGTCATTTACTTGGAAATTAAAATCACATTAACACATTGCCAATGCAACTCTTGAGATAACTATGTTCTCCAACTGTTAATTGCTAATTACTAACTACTCTATTAAAATTGTTTTGTCATTTTTACAGGGCTTTAGAAAGTAAGAAGCCAGCTTAATGACCATGTTTGATGTCCTACAATGTTTTTTGCAGAACACCCTGTCTTATTTTGGCTTATTTGGGAAGTGCCAAGTGGAATAATGATATGCCAGAGTAATATAATATTAAATTGATAAAAAAGTAAAATGAAACATAATTGTATTTAAGTTGTTTTACCCAGCCTAGGTGGGGAAGAAGTTGAATGGTTCATGACAAGTTCCACTGAAGTTAAATTAACCAAGAAGAATTCTTGCACTTCTGGTACATCATCCTACAAAACACAAATCCAGTATATTCTCTTATAATTTTCTTTAAGAAACAATCACAGAATTTGATCAAAAAGCAATACGCTAGAAGTCTCTAACCTTATAGTTACACTAGAATTAATTTATGCTTCCATTTTCCTGGAACACTTTTACATAAAATGTTAATTATGAAGCAAGACGTTATATTTAGTGGAAAAGACTGTGGTGACACTGAACTAGATGTGAGTAAATTTCTGCTCAGTTTTCAAAGCACAAATAGCAACCACTGATAAAGCAAGAGCCTGATAAAGCTCTTCACTGATAAAGTAGCAAGCAATGAATTACACTGGTCTGAATATCAGAAAATAAAGTTTTAATGAAAGAGTTAAATTTCATTTAAGTAAGCACAGTCTTCTGTTATTATTTGTCCTTCTGTGATTTTACCATTAAAGACCAAAGCAGTCTTTCTAAATTAAAATAATAATTGATAGCTTCAAGTAATACAGGTTGCAAGATTCAGGTACCACAATATTCCTTTCCAGTAGTCACACAAATAAGTATAGAGTGAAAGGATATAGAATTTACCTCTAGAATAGTAACATTTATGGCAGCTGATGTTTCTCCTTCTTCCAAAATCACTGAGTCAGAAACAGCTACATAATCAGCTCCTGGTTCAGCCAAGGTTCCCTCTGTCTGGTTACTTAAGAAGACCAATCCTGGAACTGTGGCATATGTGACATTGATGGCACCTGTTTAAAGTGTGACCAAAAAAAGCTCACTTTTTCAATTATTATGTAATGCTCTCTGGAATAGACAAAGAAAGAGATCAAATACTCATAGAAAAAATGGAGCACCTAACTACAAACCAGAGGATTAAACTAATCTGAAACCAACGAGACCTATTCCTTTCAGTCTTTTGTCCAAGATCACAGGACTCAGAAAGCATTAGGACCCAATGTATTCATATATTTGAGATGCTGTGAACTTCAAATATTACATTACATACCTGGGACATCTAATGTATTATTAATACCAGGTTTGGTGTCAAGGGAAGTAGAGTGTGTCAGGAATGAATGATGTCTGAGAAAGGCTCTAAGGAGAGCTCTAAATTTAGTTTGTTTTCCAGGCAGACTGACACAGATGTTGATGGAGAATAAAAATTAGGGCATACAGTGATAGATTTCATTACAGGAAAAGCTGGATTTTTTTTTCTGTAATAAAGCCATGTCTCACCAATCTGCCAGAGTAAGTCAAATTGCAAATTTAAAGAGAGTGATCCCAGACATAAAATGACAAATGAAATTCAAAGTTAATCTGAATGAAATAAAACATAAGGTATAAAAGAATCTTAGTATTAATAAATAAATATGGAGTTAATTGAGAGATTTCACATTTACAATGGATACTTACAATAAACTAATAGTTTCCTAAGTAGTGTTTGGAAGGCAATTTAGATACTGATTGACATTAAGAAAGAAAGGGGAAAATAAAGAAAATACATTTAAATTCCTCTACAAATCTGTAGTGTGGTCAGATCTGGAATATTTGTTTCAATTGATCACTTCACCTCAAAACAGATAAAAACAAGTAAGAGAGATTCTCACTGAGTTCTAAATATAGTCTAAAAACATAAACAGAAAATTTTTATACATGTTATCTCTCAATGGAAGTCAAAATACTCAGGAAAGAAACATAAAAATATTTTGCCACACAGCACATTATTAAAGTTAGTACCATCTAATTTTATTTTAAAAGGAAAATTGAATTAAATACATAGTCTTTAGGAGAGGCATAAACTGAATTCAGAGGTGTCAATGCAACTTTTTCCATGGGATATTCCTAAACTGTCAGATTCTGGAAGTTTACAGAGGAGATGCTGTGGGAATGATAATTCCATATAAGCTCCTTCTCTCATGTTTCTTAATTTCTTCTGGACAGATTAAAAATTCAAGACATATTTGCTGGACATAACAGTACAACCCTAACAGTCAACTAGACATGTCACAGATCCCAGATCCCTTGCTGTAGAATTAAAGGCTGTGGCTTTAGTTTTATCTAAAACTTAGTTTCCAAGCCCAGAGTAAGGGGCCTAGAAGTTCTGAAAACCTTAATTGTATCCAAGATTTTCCAGATTTTCTAGCCTCCTTGTCATGGCGTTCATTTGTCTAATTATTTTGAAAACAAAATTTAATTTCTCTTGGAGATGTTATACAAACCTAGAGATCCAAATTCTCTGTTAATAAAAAGCTGAACTGTTTTGTTTTCCTCTGGAAGTAAAACTACCCTGGATGGAGAAGCAAAATTCAGTAATCCATGTGGTTCATCACTAGCTTCTACTGTCAAAACAGCTTCATATCCTTGACTATCCAAAACAGCAGCACCAGCAGGAGAAACACCTGCAAGAGAACCAATGGACTACAGTTAATAATGTTAGGTAAATGAAGTTTTGCCTTACATTACTGCCATTTTTATGTAAAAATGACAGACAGTAAAACTGCAAATGAAATCAAACCAAACACATTATATGCTCACTGAATTTTACGGATGGTGTAATTGCATTCTGTAACAAGCACAGGAACATTCAATCACTACAAAAATTGTATGCATAAAACTATAGAGTTCAAGACTATATTAAGAAATGAGAAAATTTGAAGAGACAGTGCTAAATATTAACTTTCCTAAACTACTTCTACTGTAAAAGGAAAGAGAAAGCTTTCCTAGGAATTAATAAAATAAAATAAAATAAATAAATAAATAAATAAAAGTTAGAATTGTATTCAACTTCTCAATCATTCCATTAAGAAATTACTACAAGTGTTGTCTTGATGAACAACCGCATTAATTTAAACTTATCCTGAAGGATTACAAGAGTAAACAAATTATTTAGACAAGTTGGTAAGGCACCTATCAGCAACACCATCCACGTCAAGTTAGTTTGGTGTTTAGACACTAATTCCAGTTTAACAAAGGGTATTTCAGAAGAGATGCAGTTTCATGCTTCTTTTCTCATTATAATTTCAATGAAAGAGTAAAATATTCTGATCTTCTGTAATTCAGAGGAAGACCAGAAAGACAGCTTGACAGACAAGATAGTTTAATAAGATAAAAATATCAATTTATTTTATGACACCTGTATCATATGTATACATAAACACACAGATGTGTCCAGCCTGTTTCAATAAAATGTGAACAAATTTTGCACAGTTTGCAACGTTTTCAATATTCTTAGTCCTACACTTCCAAAATGGTTCAATACACGCAGAACTATTACACTACTAAATGGAAATTTTAGATATAGCAGATATAGCAGTGTGTAGATTGGCGTTACCTTCTGTTTTGATGTTGTATAGGATGATTCGGTATTCTTCCTTTTCTTCTGGAATATGGTCATCCAGCAAGTGGATGCATAATGTTGTATTCAATACCCCCTATAAATGTTATTGATAAACTGATTAGTCATTAGTGTACAGAGCACAATTAATACCACTCTATCATATGTATTTTCAGCAATACCCTTAAGAAATGTCAAGTTAAAATACTGAAAACTATACACTCCCTGCAGTTTAATCATATCAAGACAAAGAAGACTGCTATAAAAACACACCTGTTTCGTCAGCTCACTTCAAACTACAATATTCTCTTATTCTAATATTACCCATTAGATTTGCTTATGGACTCACCTCAGGAAAAAAGAGAATTCCAGAATAGTATTCAAAATTTTGTTGTACATTATATCCAACTATCTTCCACTCAACAGTAACATTTCCCAGTCCTGGGGCAGTTCTTACAATATGAAATTGCAATTGTTCTCCTAGGGACAAAGGACAAAATTCAATATTTTGGGGTTTATTCTTCTACAATTCAACTATTAAAATGAAAATGAAAAAATATGAATCACAGTTAAAGCATTTTTATCTGAATCTTAATATTTTTAATAGTGAGCTTCCTCGTAGTTAAGTAATACCTTTTTTTTAAATATTGAAACAAAACCCCCACAAATCTAAACTCTTTCCTCATGGTTTTTTATGAAATTAGTTCATTCTTGGAAAGAATTATCAACATATAAAGGAACCTGATACATATGCATAACTGCTATAAAAACATGCACAAAATAAAGAGCAGTATCTGTTTGTGAGCTACACACAATAATGCTCTACACACAGCTTTAACACAGTTTTCTACAGCAGCTAACTGGCAAGGAATAGACATGTTCCTAACATCTGCAGTATCTTGTGACTTTACATAGTGCATGTGGAAAAATGCTAGTAATTACCTGTAAGTTCCATTTATGTGAGGTTTAATTTACAAACGTTATCAGTTTCTGGATGTTAGAAAACATCCAGAAAAAAAAACCCACTATTTTAAAAGGACAGTATTTAGAAGCAAAAAATTAATGTTTTATAATTTTAAAATAATTTTAATAATTTATTATAATTTCAGAGATAATAGGTATCAAATAAAAATATGCATCTATAAGAAGCAGTTATGGTATTTTTTCTACATTTATAATATTTAACCAAATGGTCACTTAAAGAGTAAACTCTTTAGAAAGTTTTGAAAAATTAAGAAAATTCATATAAAGTATGAAATAGCTATATATATGTATACAAAATAAATACGTGTTATAAAATTAAATATTTTAAATATAGGCATGTAAAATTACATATTATATTAAAATGAAATAGATCAGCAGATAACATTAGTAAAATTATGTAATACATCCCTATTAGAGGAGAGATATCTATTTTAGTACATAAGTGTTTTGCATCTGTATGCCAACAATATTTTTCCAGTTCATAGAATGGAAGATTGTCAGTATATAATTATGCAATTAGTTTTCAAGGAAATGAAATACACAGAAATTTGTAATATTGAGGTGCTTGGAAATAATCATGTAAACTTAGGTCCATCCTCAACTGACTGAAAATTACTTTTTTAGTATTGCTATAAATTGACTTGAATTTTTGTTGCTGTTGCAAAACTGGAACTAATTCCATCTTTTAGTTTGTGTTATGTTCACACTTAAAAGCCACCATATTGAGAAACACTGAGATGTATCTGTGAAAGGGAAAGTGCAGGTGTGGTATTAGGTTATGTTCTTAGTGCACAGGATACAGAATTGAGTAGCACAGCTACTCCCAGTGACTGTGTAACTCAAAGAACAAATTGGGATGCTTATCTGGTTATTCTGGCATATTATATTGCAGGACAGTATTGTATATCTAAAACTGGCAGAAAAAAATTGATCATTTTCTGGACATGTTCTCTGTTTGGTAAGGAAATATTTGAAGGATGCCAATGTATTGGCTACGAATGAGATAGATATGAACAGCAAATTTCAAAAGACCTTAATATAAAAAACTGAAAACTAAATTTGTGAAGAAGTAATACAAAAATTATATACACCAATTTTCCAGTACATACAATTAGTAAGCTATCAGTCTCATCATTTCAAACTTCATTTAAACCTTGTTTTAAGTTGCCCCACACTAGTTCTAAGAGAATAAAGAATTCCAAATTTATTGACATCACAAGAATTCTGCTTCTACATTCAGATATCTGAGGATAGATTGACAATTTACAGGTCCCCCTAAGACTAATTTTTCATATCATTTAATACTGCCCTGAAATCTGTTTATCCCATTTGAGAATTTTGCATATTCACAGCAAACAAATAAATATTTGATAGAAAAATAATTACTTTAATATCATCATAGAACACACAATATAGACAAAGGTTATTTCAATGCAATATTATACAATACAACAAATTTTCACTGAAGACTGTAAAATAGTTCAAGATACAGAACTCTGATACACTGTAATCTAAGCACCAAGAAGAAACCTGAAGTACAACTCATTTTCATTAAAGACCCTCTAGGAGTCAGATACTGACCCATGTAAAGCTCAGCCAGCTTTACCAAAATCTTTGTTATTCCTATCCAGTAAGAAATAGTAACACAAATAAAAATCGATTTCTGAAGATTGAAAGCATTCCTAGATTAATTTCATTATTTTGTCGTATGGGTTTTTTTAGTATTTTACCCTTTTAAATCTTTCTTTAGATTTCTACCCTTATGAAGGAGAAGGGGACCTAATCCATTCTCCCCTTGCTCCTTATTTTAAGCTATTGCAGTGTTTTTTCATCTAATTCAGTCATTGGCATACAACTATTGCAGTTCTGCTTGTACTTAAATGCTGCCCTTGCCCTCAATATGGTGATTGTGTGAACTGAATATATTCATATATGTCACCAAGACAGCCATGATCCACAGCTGAAGTGTGAAGAAAGGATTTATTCTATTACGTAACTTTCAAAACAAGAGTCACCTACACTGCTAAACTTATTCCATGTTAGCAGGGCAAAAAGTGCCCTGAGCACAGTCTTATATATCAAAAGGCCTGGACCTTTTGATACACAAATCCTTCACCAGGCTGTGTTTCACCAACCCTCTTAACTCCTTTCCCCCCTTACAAAGAGGTCCAAGTCTACAGGAAAGGCTTTTGGTCTTTAACAGCATTCTGTTATCTGCTGTGAGAAAAATCCATTTCTTTTCGGTTGGCAGACAACAATGCAGAAAGAACATAAATACCTGAATTTTTTCACACTGAGTATTTTCTAATATCTCCCATCTGCAGATTTGCTTTTTAAGCAAATCTAAAATGAACTATTTTTTCTCTTTCCTTCCCAATCTTCAGTTTTTCAAGTCTTTCCTCCCCACAGGGATAAATTATATGAACAGCTTGAAAAAAAAATACTGAGTTGCTTAACAGAAACTGTTTAATAATATAATAATATAATAACATAATAATATTATATAATTAATATAATAAATAAATAATAAATAGAAAAGATAAATAGAAAAGATAACACTTGCCTGAAAATGTTTTGTCTCCATAAGAAAAAACTTGATAATGAAAATGAAGGAAAAACACTGAAATCATATAAAAGCCTTAGCTCATTCCCTTTTTTTTTTTTTTGTATCAAAGTGAACTAGTTTGGCTGTTTTTTCTTGCTCTAATGCAATGCACTATTTTTCACAAGCTGAAGAATTGGAATCAGTTCTAGCACTATATACATACTATATATAGCGTACTATATATAAAGCTCCAGATAAAAGCTTTCAGCTTCAGCATGCTATGACTAATATTTAACCAGTGGGAAGTAAATAAGGTCTTTGTAACCTTGAGGAATGAGATTATTTGTATTAATTCCTTGGGCTCATTAACAGCTGTTCTTAGACTGCCAGACTGCAGCTGGCTAGTCAGGCAGATCAGAACTGCTAATGTGGAGTAATGAAGAATGTAAACTGGGCACAACAGAATTAACAGAAACTGTATCTAAACAAAACCCAAAAGCTTATGGTGTCCTTGCATTATGGGAAAAAACAGACCATGTTCTTTTGAGATAGACTTTTTCTTCCAACAAAAAATTCAGTGCACACATTCCTGGACAGCAAATCTCTGTTTACCCATCAATTTACACATCAGAAAAATTTCAGACTGCAATACACTGAGATTCCAGCAAAGGCTAACAAGAGCAGTCACTTGCATTTTTACTGTCCTATGCAGAACTCTACCAAAACCTAGGTAAAACACGAAACATGCTCTCTTAAGACATTAGTAGACACTAGATATCCAGCTATTATTGGTCTCAAAAGTCATGACTGAGTGATGACATCAAGATTGTCACAAGCCTAAAATGAGCTACCATAAAAAAATATAAAGAGAAACTTTTAGAAAGATGGAAGATTTTTTCTTTTTTTTTTTCTTTTTTTTTTTTTTTTTTTTTTTTTTGGTGGGAATATTTTCTAGATAATTTAGACTTAATTTTAAGTCAGTGATAGATAATATTTGCTTAAGCTTGACAATTGGTCTGTATGATGGTGGTTATACAAAGTCCTGAAAAATGGTATAAAATAATGAGAAATGCTAAAAGGAGCACAGAAATGCAATGCCAGTAGAATCAAGGCAAAACCTTCAGGAAACAGAAGTGAAAGAACAAATGGTGAAATATGGGTTTGGAAATGGTCTATTCATCTTTTCCATAGACTTCATTTAAGTGCTGTTTGCAGGAGTTAAAAATTCAAAGAAATGTGTGCTAAGTATGCGGTTATTCTCTGTTTGCTGGCATTCTCTAAATAGTGGTAACAATCACTGAATGGTTATCAACAGAAAGCACAGAGATGGAAGCTCATGTTAAACAAACTGAGTGTGGTCAACACACAGAACTCACCTTCACGACCAATAACAGATCTTCCAGCCGTCTGGAAGCTAATGATTCCTGCCACATTGTCACTTGCCAGGATAACCACTGTGACAGTATCAAAACTGGGCAGAATCCTACTCCCACCTTCAGTATGCACCAGGCTGATTATGATGCTTTCATTATCCTCTGGCTCTGGATCATCTAAAATGGTGAGTGTGACCATCTTTTTTGTTTCACCTAAAGGTAGAAGAACATATACATACATATATGTCCACATGAAAATCACCTTTTAAAAAGATTCAATCATCTACTCTACTAGGAAGTACTTAACTAATATAAAAAAAGGACATGAAGAATCTTTACTTATTTACCTGTCTAAAAGTTATGACTATTGCTATGAAAATTTATTCAATTACTAACGAAAGGTTATATTAGGCAATATAAATAACAAATTATTAAATATACTCTGTAGGAATTAACAATGTTGGCATTCTGAATGCCTAGAATTTTTATTTGCTTTATAAGTTCTCCAGCTTTCAAATTTTAATTAGAAAAGGAGAATATAATTCTTGTAAAAAGAATTATCAAGTGAATACATTTTCTGATGAACCACATACAGTACACGAAACTTGACTATATATTTACTGGACAAGGAAATGCATTAAAGTGAGCTGTCATTATATTAGCTACCTGTCTTCTGGAATACCAACAAGTGACAGTGTAAGCAGCAAACACAATTACCAGTCTCTATAATACATTACATTTTGCAACACAATCCTATTGGTAATTCTACGTGCATAACCTTTACTAATAATTATATCAGTTTACCACATACATATATATTTTGTTATATTGCCCTCCAAAGTATTTTGAAAATAGATTTAGTAAACATTTAAACACTAATATAATTACATGTTAGTTTCCAAATCACTCCTGGCAATCCTTCATTTGAGTTCAGAGGGTTTAGCAAGCTAAATGAACACTAAAATCATTATTACACTCCCATAAATTATTTTCAAAACAACTGTTCAGTCATCTCAGTCTTTGAAAATAAAGAACACATCCATCATGTTGCACAGGGCTTAAATAATGCCTGCTATGGACTTTTCTTCTTGGCAATTTTTAAACTATCCTGTTATGTTATGAAATCAATACAATCTCAGAATCTAAAAAGATATATCATTAAAAATTAGTACTGAATTTACTGATGATTAACAAAAGACCACTTAGGCCTGATTCTCATTTGCATTATCTTTGATACAACAACTATTTCAGCAATATTATTCCTCATCTATTTCGTAAAATTATTATCTTTATAATGAATACTGCAATATTTCATTAAAAATACGTAAATATTTATCATTTTCATCCTTTTTTTTTTCTTCTTGGTCTTTGTGATCCTTGTGTATCTGTTTGTTTTGTGTTTTCTTTAGTTTTGGACAAGATAAGTTAGTGCTAAACCTTGCCTCACCTTCAGCAAACACCAGAATCTCACCAACACCCACAAAATCCAAGTTAGGGGTAGCAGTTCCACCAACAACACGCCATTCCACTGTCACCTGTCCCAGGCTGCCTTCTGTCCTGTGTATCATTAGCTGCACGTTGGCCTGAGGGCGCTCTTCTACTTCAATATACAGACCTTTCTCTGTTGCATTGGGACTTACACTGTAGATCTTAAATACTCCAAAGGCATCCCCATTCATCATTATGGTAACTGTGGAAGTATTTGGCTGTCCAACAGTTGGTTGATTTTTTAAGCTGGCTGAGATGTTCAATAGTTCAACTTTTAACAGTGATATAGTGAATTTTTCATCCAGCTCTGGCAGGCTGTCAGGGAGTATGGTAACTGTGAGATTTGCAAACTCTTCCCCTTCCTGCATGATGGCCCATTGTCTTGTGATAGATTCATAGTCACTACCAGCAATGGCTTGTGTGCTAAACAGAATGGATGCACTGCTGATGTTTTTCTTGTAGGTCCATAATCCTGACATGTTAGTTAATGGCCTGATCTCTGTTGTCAGCCAGAGGCAGAGAGGAATCTCTGAGGCACTGGAAAATGTAAAGGCTGAACATGCTTGTTCTTTTAGGCACTGAGTTGCACAGGCATACAGTGGGTCACTTGCTGCTGACACATTCACTCCGGTCTTGGATGGCTGGTCAGGAATTCCTTGTACAGGAGACTCGTAATAGGCCAGTATATCCTCACCTTGCTCAATGGCAAGAGCTACAACATCAGTCTCAGAAGTGCTGTAAAATATTTGCAGCTGACCAAACCTTCCCCCACTAAAAGAAATTAAAATAAAAATGTTGTGTTAGCCCGTGAATCATGTCTAACATTCTATATGTTATTGGGTTAAGAATAGAAATGAACAAAATTAACTAATTGCAGAATTAACTAATTCTGAATTGCTGAAAAGTTACAAATAGCTAATTACAGTGACTTCCCCTGAAGCTACTACCAGAATAGCTGAGTAGCCGGGTTTTTTGGAGAGCAAGTTTGATCATTTATAGCTTGGGTAGCAGTCTGTTAAACATGCATGTTTGCAAACACTTGTTTCTAGGAGTTAAATTAGTGTTCCTAGGACTGTCAAGGAAGAAAAAACCTTTGCTGTCTAGCACTGTTATCATTCCTCTGAGATGCTATACCCTCAGGATACCATATTTCACATGCAAAACTGATCTGCTTTTCATTTTGTCTTCCATCACACAACATTTGATACATTTTGTCCTCCAGTTCACATTACAGGAACAGGCTGATTTGCAACTTTAAATGGCTTGACAATTTTACAGGCAAAATAAAACTTCAAGTGCACTATGTACACTGGGTTTATACTACAAACATTTATTTCATTGAAACTTTATGTACATTTCTAACAAGCAGACATCTAGCTCAAAATCAAAAAAAGAGAGCTAGCAGAACAAGAAATTGATGCAAATACCTCTATAAGGGCGTGACATTTAAATTATTGCCAAAAAAACACCAAACAAGAAACAAATCAAACCAAAACAACAAAAAAAAAAAATCTAAATTCAAAATCAGCCAATATTATACAGACCTTCTCCTCACTGATATATTTGCAAGTAAATTTCTTTCTAGTGGCTCCTGAATTCGATATGAGGGCTGATGAAAAAAAACTGTGCCGTAAGGATTATCATTGGCAGGTATAACAATATTTGCTGTGCCATCTAACCCAATAGCACCACCGTTGAAGGCCTGAGTTAATTCTATATGGACAACCTCAAAAAGAGAAAAAAAAAAGAAAAACAAATAATGCAGCTAAATAATTTTTGCCATTTCTAAAAATAATCACAAGCAAAACAAAATCTGAATTTATTGCAGCTTCCTGC
>JAODKT010001744.1:51996675-52032915 GCA_027576195.1 Cossypha heuglini | reverse complement strand
CAAAGAATGCAAAAATGAGAGGTTTACTTTATTCAAACAGATTTCTTCCTAGCTGGAGACATAATTTCTCTACTTACTTCTTCTACTTCTGGAACATCATCAGCCAGGATTTCCAACAGCAACATCTGAACGGTTTCCCCAGGGGCAAAAGTAATGTTACCCATGGCAACTTGCAAGTCATCATCAGCAGGATGTCCATTAATGGTAGCAGCCCACTGAACAGTAACATTACCCAGTGTCCCAGCATTGCGGATTATTGGCAGATTTATGGTTACTGATCCAAATTCAGGCTCCTCCACAGTGAATTCAGTATTCTGAAAAACTGACATACACCACAGGGAGAAGTAGTGCATTAACAATCAAATGGAAAGGAAATATATCAGTTCCTGAAACACAGAGTTGTATTTTACTTGCTTTTACTTGCATTTACTTGCACAGGTAAACCCTTTTAATCATGTTTAAACCTAAACGCAAACTTTCAATATTCATATATTCATCTGCAAAGAAAATTAGCATGAAAATTAAGCCCTCATCCAAAAAGTCTATTCCAATACACCCCTTTTTTGAGGCTAAACATGAACAGTTTCTAAAGCCACAGAATATAATTTCATAATTATTTCCAGCAAAGAAACTCTTTACTAGACTTCATGTCACTTATTGAAGAAATAAATTAAAACTATTTAACATGGAATATATTAAGTAGAAATCAGAGAATCACAGAATGGGCCAGGTTGGAAGGGACCACTGTAAACCACCCAATTTTAACTCCCTGTTCAAGCATGGTCATGCCAGAGCACAAGACACAGGAGTGTGTCCAGACAGTTCTTGGATGTTTCCACTGGAGGAGACTCGACCCCCTCTCTGGGCAATCTGTTCCAGTGCACCATCACCTGCCCAGTAAAGAAGGTCTTCCTCATGTTCAGGTGAACTTCCTGGGCATCAGTTTCTACCTGTTGCCTCTTGTTCTACTGCTTCATGCCATGGATTAGAGCCTCTAAGAGGCTCAATCCTTTTGTTATACTGATGCCCCACTACTCCTTTGTTACATGTTTTAATTCAGTTCACATTATCTTTTCCTTTACTCTCTACACCAACCTTTACTCTCTACATCAACACTTACACTTCTGAATTCAATTCAGAATTCATCTGCCAAGTAACAACTCCCCCACAAACCCCCAGAAAAAATGTTAACAGAAGAAAGAAAATATGTTCTCCTTTACCAAAGGATCCAAATGGGTCATCAGAAGCCTCAATAGTTATGACTGCCCTCGTCAAAGACCCAAGCAAGGCTCCTCCTGTTGTTTGGTTCAGCAGCTGAACATAAAATGACTCCTCAAGTTCAGGATTGATATCATTAATTATATAAATTGGCACAGCTTTACTTGTCTCCCCTTCTAGTAAGACAACATCTGATGAAGCTACACTGTAGTCCTCACCTAGATTTGCAGATGAAAAAACCCAAAATAATAAAACAATAAAACAATGCTTTATGGTTCAGTGTGGTGAACATTATCAGTAATATCCATCTTCCCTTTGCTTATACATGCATTTCTCTGTGTTTTTATGGGGTCTTTCCTTTATTTTTAAACTCCAAAAGTTGGGGAGTTGGGCGGATTGGGGTTTTTTGGTTTTCTTTTGTGGTTTTTTTTTTTTTTTTGCTTGTTTGTTTTGTTTTGCTTGCTTGTTTGTTTGTTTTTGGTGGGGTTTTTTTTTGTTTTTTTTGTTTGTTTGTTTTTTTGTTTGTTTTTAATGTCCTATTGCCTTTTAGATGTCTGGATGGATCAAAATAAAACCTGGTTTGACCAAAGGAGAGTTTGCACTGTTAGACCATGAGGTAGTTACAAAAGATCCATTACTGCCTACTGTTTACAAGCTCACATTACCAAGATATTTCTATCTTTGATTTATAAATAATTTCCAGCTTTCCAAGAAATAAAAGTGAAAACAGAAGCACATTATCAAAGCAGATTTCAGTAAAGGGCATCTTTTATGTATCGACTTCTCTTTAGGCAAACTTGTCTCCACTGCCTAGAGGAACATCTGGGATACACTAGATCAGAGCTCTGCTTCAGAAACTAGTTGAAAGCATAATCTGATATAAATCTAGCTACACATTAAATTTAAAACACTATGTTATATAAAAATGAAATTAAAAGTTCTCAGAGCATGTACCACCCACCTATTCAATTTGGACATAGATGAAATACAGTGCACTCAATTTATAACTGCCTAGGTGATCCTACAGACTTCATAATTTTTCTCCTTTCTTTATGTATCTTCTCTACAGCAGGGACCAACTGGAGAAGTTTACATTTCATTTTCAGAAGTACAAGTGTCCTTGGGTTTTGATAGATTTTTCCCTATTTGTATTACTGAGTCCCCAGCTCTCATTTCCTCTCTAATAAGCTCAACTAAGCAATACATGATGGGTTTAAGTATGTTCATGGGACTAAATTGCTTTTACTATATTTTGGGGGTGAGGGGGGAAAGGGGTATTTAAGTGGTGGTGTGCTACTAAGTAAACATACACTCCTATTCTTTCCCTCATTTCACTTTTAGATTCTCCAGTGATAATGTGTAAACTTTCCCATATGCCTTAGATTCATATTTGCTAAGCACAGTCAATGCCTTACTACTTTATATTTCATACTTGTTACATAATAGAGCATTCACTACACACTTGTTAGTTTCAGCTTTAACACAGACTGCATAGTTCTGCTATTCTGCTTTCTTACCAGCTGTTGCAGTTATTGGCATAGCTTTAAATTTCACAGAAACATCTGAAAATATTCCCCCAGTTCTGGTCACATTAATGATTGGTCCAACATAGTTTTCAGCAACTCGCACAGCTGAAGCTGAAAGCTGAAGTGTTCCAAAAGCATCATCATTGGCATTGATAATCACATGAGCTATTGTCTCACCCTCTAAGCCAAGTCGAGGAGAATTTATAACTGAAATATAAACAAAACTCAGTGAGGGGTACCTGAAATGCTTACTCTTCATGACTATAGATTTCATAGGCATACATATGAGTTTAACTGTCTCTAGTTTTCATGAAAATCATCTTTTTTACAATTGGAAAAAGCATAATTACGAACCATGTCAAAATACATATTCTGACAGAATAATCTGCCAGATTATTCTAGTGTGCTGTGGAGCATACATGCCATAATTTTATTGAAAAGATGAGGTACTGTAAATTTATCTATTTATTTATCCATAAGCCTAATAGTAAAATAAATATGGTTAAAAATAATTTCTGTTTCACTCCAGGTATGATGAAATATAAGTAAGATTTCAACTCAAAGTGGAATTATATTTGAAGTTACCCTTTAATCTATTGGCAAGGGCAGCAATTAAACATGCCAAGAATCTTTGAAGCACAAATTAGGCTGTCATGACCTGGATTTATCTGAACGAGAAATTAAGTAAAAATTGTCAACACTAAGAAAGCAGCATGTCACTAATTCTACATCACTTGTTCTTTAATAAGACTTTTTTGTATTTGAATAAGAAAAACTAGCTTAGTTATTTCCTACTACTGAACTTCCAGAAACAACGATAAATGAGCAGGTGTTAGTGCACAAACAAATAACATTTGGCCTGAAAGACCTTGTATAATCAATGCAAAAGGATAAAGAAATACTCACGCTTTTCCAATAAAATAGTGTGCCAAAGGAAATAAATGCCAACAGGCACAAGTCAGGTAACTAAGAGATATCTTAACTATACAGTGTTTGGCAGAGGTAAAGAGTTCTTCATTTATCTTACTGCATTTTCCCCTGTTACATATAAATACTAACCTTTACAGTTAAATTGTAGGTTTTATGTAAGACACTTACTTGGCCGATCCTGAACTTTCTTGATCAAAACAACACTGGTTAGCTCCACAAAAACAGATTCTGACCTCTCAGGATCATCATCATCCAAAATAGGCAAGGATATTGTGGCCTCACTTTCATTGGTTCCGAAGATCACATAACCTATAATGGGTATATAGTCTTTTCCCTCTATTGCTCTGACAACATCAGGTGGAAGAAAGGGCAACTTTTCTTCATCACCAATAGTTCTGTATTTCACCATTACTGTACCAAGGAGACCACTGCATCTTATAACTGTCAGAGAGATATTTTTTCTTTCTTCCTCAACTTTTATTGGTCTGTTTCGCTCAGAAAAGATGAAGACTCCATATGGATCATCATTTGCTAAAATAGTTAGTGTTGCATTAGTATGATATCCAAGACGACCAAGGGAGACGTTGATGATCAAAACTGAAAACATCTTATCCAATTCAGGAACATCATCAGGAGAAATCTGTAATGTAATATTTGCTCTCACTTGGCCAATATCAAATGTTACATTCCCATCTGTAGCGATCAGGTCATTGGTAAGATCGCAGACTATGATCCAATGCAATGTCACCTGAGATAAGGCCCCATGACTTCTCACAACCTAAGAAAAATATATAAAGGCATATTTTTGTTCTATGAGAAAAACATAAAAGTGTGTAATGAGATTAAACAAAGACAATAACATGACGATTTAAAGATATGTCTGTGTTTTAAAAACATGTAATTTTTATTATCTTAGCTCTGTAGAATTTGTATTATCAACACTTATTTTAAGATAGCAGTCTCTTGATTCTAAATAAGTAGAAGATTTTAAGTTTTTGGACATCATTATTATTGGTTTAGTTTCAAGCTGAATAATATACATTAGCAAACACTGCATGACTAGACAAACAAATGTTCATTACAAAGTTGTTATAAATCCCATAGTCTAATGACAAGAACATCAGAGGACACTAGTAAAAATAGAGAAAAGAGTACAATGCATCAATATGAGACTCAAAGCTTTCTAACCTGCAGCACAACATTGCTATCTCCATCTTCAGGCTCAGTTCCATTCACTGAAAGGGACTCAGCACTGAATTCAAACACACCATGAGCATCATCAGAAGCCTCAATTGTCACAAAGATGTGAGATGCAATTCCCAAGCTAGCTGTTAAATGCAAGTTCCAAAAAGGGTTTATATTTCATGTTTTCGTACATGAAAGAAAAAGAGCTAAAGAAATATGCTACAAAAATATAAAAGAGAGTATGAAGTATCTGTGCTGTTTGTCTTTGTTTTTTGGGGTTTTTTTTAATATTTTTAAATGCATGTTAACTCTCTGTAAGAAAAAGGAGATGACTTTCAGTAAGGCAATCCTCTCAGTCCTTCTATGGAACTGTGCAACAAAAAAAAAAAAAGTATTATTTTAAGGGAGGAACCAAAATAAAATTATAGGTTTAATGAACGCAAATGGAGAAGCATTTAGGACAGTGAGGTAAACCATAGTATAAGAGGAAAGACGAGTGCAGATCTCCTCCTAACATAAACTGGAATAAGAGACAAAAAAATAACCAAAAAAACCCCACCAAGTCCAGTGCTTCTGAACATATAATCTTGGGTGACATAGACTGCTGCTCAGAGAGAAAAAGAGCCTGGCACTTAAGGAAACCATTTCTGTAAACAAGTAAAAGGGAAACAGAATGCCAAAGAAAACAAAACAAAACAAAACAAAACAAAACAAAACAAAAATTGAAAACCAAAAACTACTCTACTGGCACTCTATGGATGCTCATGTAACACTTTCAAGTCTGCAGGTTTTTTATATGCATAGGGTTTTCCCATATATCATATGTTATATCCTCTTTTTTTTAATATTAAGTTATCATTGTTTTCTGCGTATCATGACATAAATAGAAAAGTGAAGAAATGAAAGAGGAAAAATTTAAAAAATCAAATTACTTCATTAAAAAATCTAACACAACTTATTTTCTTTAAGAGTATTTTTGCTGTGAAGGGATCAAAATTACACATAGAATGTAACAAAGCATACAATCAGGTAGTTTAAAATTGCCTTCAATTTAAAAAGTGCTTTTGCTTTTTTCTCCCAGGAAAATTTTACAACATTCAGAAAAAAGATAATTTTGTAAACTTTAATTCTGCAATTACTACATTGTGTTTTACAATATAGTTTTGATCCTGTAAGAACCTGTTGTTCTCTGTTAAACATTAAACACTGACTGCTAGTGAAATTGTACCTAAATTAAAATGGAAAATAATTTTTTTGTAAAACTTTGTGTTAAATCTAAATTAATAATCTCTAACTGCATGTAAAGAAAGGTGTATCAAGCATAGTAATTTATAACAGCTATTACAAAGAAAATGTAGGATTAATCAAAAAACTTACCATGTTGAGGGACAGTTGAAAGGAAGAAATCCATGTTTCCATCACCACTACCACTTCCATCATTTCTAAAGAGCTCAGCAACTTTAAGATGACAGACATACAGATGCATACACATATATACATTTATAAATAAAGGGAAAGCAGAAAGTAATTTAAACATTTCTGGACAACACAAAAAGACAGAGACATATTCTAGGAAAGTGCCAATTTTTAAAATGAAAGTATACATAATTTCTACTAAAAGCCAGAAAAAATACTGAATATGCTACCTCTTGTTTTATTTATTGCATTGGAAACAGCAAAAGGAAGTCAGATGGAAGGAAAACACATACAATTTTCTTTTATTTTTTTTTCCCCTTTCCTTCTCTGTTCCCTCTTTCTCAATCTTAATGGCAAAATTAGAAATAGGGCAGGGCCAGAAAGTTGAAAAAAATTGGCAGCTTAACTGATGGAGCCTTTACTCTAAGTTTTGTGCTTGCATTGTTGTTGGAAAGCTCAAAAAGACTATGTTCAGGAGGTATCTGTCTCTACTAAATTACCAAAGCTAGCTGGAAGTTTTCTAACCAAAAAAAGTCAAAGAGAAAAGTTTGTTTAACTGAAACAAGAACTTGACCAAAAATTACGCATGCATGAAAGCTCTGAAACTTTTATCAAAAGAATCCTAGCATAGGACCATAGTGCCACATTGCACCACAGACATTCATGTTAATATGATCTAACTTTCCAGAAGACATCACACTTGCAATTCTGAATTGCTTAGAAAAATAATGTCAGTTAAAAGGGCACTTTATGGCTCTCAAAATTTTGAATTACTTCTTTTCCTCCATCCAGGAGGTATCACCCTTAAAATCGTTTTGCAATGGAAATAAATTCTGTAAAGTAAAAGTGATTTTTCGTGGCAGGAGCACTTGCCACCATGCTTGCCAACAGTTGTAAAACTAGTATCTCACAGCAGGATTTACACTAGCTTCCAGCTAGTTCTCCAAGTCAGTTAAACTCCCCAGGCATCTCAAAACTCACGATTTTCTAATGGTATAATTCATTTGAATCAGTTATGAGCCAGCTTATTGCAATTTCTTCAATTTCACTCAAGTGGTAGATAAAAAGCACACCTTTGGCTCTTAAACCTTAAATATGGACAACATAAAAAAAAAATATTTTTTTTTTTACATTACTTTAATTTTCTCCACCAACTATGGAATTATGTAATTTAAAAGCTGCAACTGCCTTTGAATGTATAGTAGTAATATCCTTTCTTTGAGTTCTGGTTGTTTACAGCAGTGATTAAAAAATATCTGAAGGACAGTTTTTTCCTAAAAAGAGTTGCTGCAGTCTGGAGGGTGTGTCTTTAGAAATAACATGGAGATAGTTCATAAGGGTAGATTTTAAGGGATGAATAAAGATCATGAAAATAGAACCAGTGGATTGATATGTGAGTCTTACCTCCTCCCTCTGGGTTCAACAGCTCCACTTTAAAAGTTTTTTCTAGTTCAGGAATAGAATTGTCAGTGATGTTAACAGCAAGGTACTTGTATCTTTCTCCAGGCTGAAATTCCATTGAGCCCCACACAGCCTGAAATATGACAAGTCTTCACAGTTTTGTTCAAGTTTAGTGTTTTCACCCAAATGAAAAAAGAAATACAGCCTCAATTCTTTTTGTCTTCATCAAAACATCTACTTTTCTTCACTTTAATTTTAAAAAGTCTGCTGAGTCTTTGCTATTGCTATCTTAGGAAACAGCAATCTAAATTCACTGAATTATGAGCATCTTCATTTACCTAAATTTTTCTGCACAAACAGCAATCAGACAAGTAAACAGATAAGCTATGTTGTTGAATATGTACAAATCCGAGTACGTACAAATATAATCTTCACCTGCATATGCACCTGTATGGTCATATAGAGTCTGATATACTTAGAAACAATAGGAAATATCCATTCTTGGTGCATTCACAGTTTTCTTAAGGATATCAAAATCAAACCCAGAGGCTTTTCCTAGGAAACACAACACAGTGTACAGGAAGGAGGCAAAAGGCACACAATGATTTATATTTTTATAGTGAGTACTATGCATCTATGACAACATCATAATAAAACTGTTCCTGTGAAAAGAATCACAGCTGAGCTAAAATATTCAAACTGACGGCTTCTTCCAGGATAGCTCTAATTGAATTCTAAAATAGTTACACACCTTGGCAACAGCCATACCTGATAATCTTTAGGACTGAAAGCTGTAAGCGGCACTGTCCTGTAATCCATAAGAACTGTTCCAAGCAGCCCTTGAGCACGAACTACCAATAACTGGATTTGTCCAACTTCTTCTTTAACAGTGATATGGGGCACAGCAGAGGCTGGCAGAATCATTTCATCACTGGGCTGAGGTGGTGGCCCCACTGAGAACTGCAGTAGACCTGAAAGACAAAAAATATTATTTACATGGCTTCTCATACCAAATCCAAATTATAATAATAAAAAATGTACAGAAAAATATTTATAATATCTATTTTTAAAGTTTATTAAATTTAAAAACTATCAATATGCCTTTAGGACTCAATCATGCTACTTTCAAGAATGTGCTATGTACCATTCTCTCTCTCACTGATATTCATGTTAGTCTTAAAAAAACCACATCATAAGAATGAATTCAACTCTTCCCAAAAGAACCTAAATATCATAATATTGAGTACTTCCTAGTATAATAATAGGTATGCTTAAATGTCTCTCTCTGTTACAAATGCTCATTTCACAAAAAATGGCATAGAATCAACAGCATGCAATTTGGTTTTCTTGCAAAAGGGGATGATCACATGTTTGGTCCAGGCAGCTTTAATGCCTTCTTTGCAGTATTCTCAAGAGTTAATATTAGACTTTCATTCTTGCATAAAAATAATGAATTAATCTCAAGTTAGATAAAGTGTAATATTTGACATTGCTTCCTCATCTATCTAGGCTAGGCAAATTTTTACCTCTTGAGCTAGAAGTATACATAAATCTGCAATAAGACTGTATCATCTTCAACATTGTTACCATATGGGTGGTCACTGGCTTTAATGCTGATGTCAGTAGTTTCCTTTTCTGGATCTATACTTGCTCCACTGGTAGGAGTTGAACCTAGTTTTCCATCTCCAGACACTGCAGAGACTAATGTCACACGGAAATACTCATTTAGCTCCGGAATGTCATCATCAATAACATGCAAATTTAAGACCTAGAGAAGGACCAAATCATGGAGAAATCAAACTATGCAACATACGTCCCTTAAGAGTTTTATAACCCTTTAAACAATTAAGATTTTAGTCAATCATCTGCATCTGCTGTGAGTTCAGAAAGTAATGTAGAGAACATTTTTGCCCTCCATGTAATTTAACCTTATTCTAAACCTTAAGTTTAGAATATCAATTCCAAAAACATCTTTACCAAGCTGTCAGAGATGTTACAACAATTAATCTAATTTAGATAGCAAGTGAAGTGAACTTTTAATGCCACCTGACACTTGAGGTTACAGATCATATTATCTTGTGTAATCTGCTCTGCATAGGTTAATATATTAAATTCAGACAATTCCGGTTTTCTGTATATTGTGATAAGATTTGACAAATACACAGGAGAAAAACTGTAGGTAGCTGATCATATTTAGAGTCACGGGAATGAGTAGTTTAAAAATGTCTATGGAAGTTCCCTTAAGATTTTTCACTTGATGAGCAACCACTCTCTCTGTTTCCTGGGGCCAAGACCATTAGGTCCTCTGTATGTAGACTATATCTACATAGCAATGGAGCAGGAGGGTTCACCAGGTCTTTTCTGCAACTTTATAAAATAAACCAGACATCATCCATGCTGCCAGACTGGAAAAGCTTGGCAAATTTAACTTTGAATGACTATATAACACAGTAATACATTTCATTAGAGAATTAAAGCTGAATAAAATGCCAGGAGCATACTATTACCCAAAATCACAAGTTTTTGCCAGGCTGTAGTCAGTTACATTGTTTAACTGGGACCAGATCCACAGTTCTAAGTGAATCACTGGGATCTTTTCAAATTATGTCAGTAGGTTTCATTCAGTCCCTACTGACTTCAGCAGAATGATAGAAGTGAAATTAAAGACAATATTTTCAATCCACCCTTTCTATTTAACAAACATTAATAGAAAACAGTATTGTGGTCCCACACCTCTTCTTCAAATAAATGTGAAATTCCCTTGCTGTGGGTTAGAGTCAAATTCACAGAAAGAGATTAATCAAAACAGACAGAATGTGGCAAATAGTTGCAAAGACATTTGATTACAGCAGTGAAGTTAACTGCTGTCTATTTAATTGTTGTGGAGATAAAAATTGATCTCCATATGATCAAAACCTGACCATACTCCAATTTCAAAAGTCACTGGATCCACTATTCAAGCCCAGGACTACCTGTACTTGAAGTACATTTATATATATACATATATCTTATATATATATACATATATATACAAATATATTTTATGTGCATTAAATGTGAAATTATGTGCATTTAAGCATTCGTGCATGCAGAGTAATGCCTGAAGTAACATGTATATGGATATATAGGTGTATATCCTATCACTTGTTAGATGCCAAAGATGAAAAAACCCGTGCAAAATGTAGTAAAAGCCATGTGAAGGAAAGACTCTTTAGTATGAAAACCAGTCAAGCATCCTCAGAAGGTGTTTTCCAGCAGGTTTGCAAAGGACAGGATGAATAGTTAATAGGAAGGTAGGGTTTACCTCTGATCTCTGCCAAGGAAGGAATGTGATAGTGCCACTGCTGTTAGAAAAATCGCTAACAGAGTAATTAATGCCCCTGGAATCAACCTGAGAGATAATGTAATTTATATACACATAGTCTAGGGCTCCCCTTGTACGCTCCACGACACAGGATATAGTGGAACCCTCATCAGCAGCCTGGAAGAAAGCAAGAAATTGACATATTTATTATGATCAAAGTAAATCAAAGGAATAAATGTAAAAGGTTGAATTCCCTATTGCTATTCCAATGTTCAGCAATTTTTTATTGCTGTCATGTTACTTTCAGCACTTTAGAAGTGATAGGAAGCTGAAACTGATGTTGATGGTGGTCGGAACAATCTTAATGGAAATTGCAATAGCTTCTAGCATCTCCTGAGGTCTGAGGTCACCCAGTAACTGTAGCCTGGTGTTTCTTTTGGACACAAAAACAGAATCAATATGTTTGAAATGTGTCTATAAAAAGTGAAAGACTACACTGTTTTATATTAATGCCAATTATTTTAATTATAAATTAAAGAAATATTAGGATTCCTCCTTTCCCAGACTAAAAACACCTTGGAAAACAAAATAGATATTTTTAAAAAGCTATCCTATTATCATTCAAGAAAGACTGAAAAACTTTTTGTTCCACAGTACACTTTGCAATTCTGTCTTCACAAAGAACATGACTTCAGCATCAACAATTTCATATATTTGGAACAAATCAGGTATTGATATTGTCCAAGTATATTAAAAAATTATGATCATCAAACTAAAATAGAAAATAATTTTATTTCAAAGTTATCAGAACAACTAAAGCTATCTTAAGCATTAGATAAATTTCAGAGCTGCTTGCTAACACAGTGCAGATACTGAATGCACCTTCAGCTGCTTAGCAGACAGACACAGACATAAGGAAATTAAACTACTGATAAAACAGTGCTATAAGATAAAGGCGAAACAATTAACATGCCACATAAATTTTTAATTTTGCTTCATGGTTGGTTGCTGATCTGTGGCATCACAGAATTATCAGAGGCATTTGAAACTGAAGGAATCCATTATGATAGCAGATGGTAGGCATCTGGAAAGCAAACTGAAAACTAGCATCAGTCAGGCATGATGGTTGATTTCTAAGACATCATAAGGACTTCAGTTAGAAAGGATGTAATTAAGAGGTCATAAGAGTTGTAAAATTGAAAGCATTAAGAATTTTTTTTCCAAAATAATCTAATAATAATAGAAACGAGTATCATGTCTTTCATAATGATTTAAAAACTAACAATTAATTATGTTTATTTCAATCCCCTCAAAAAAACATTAAAGTTTATATACTGCATATATGGTGGCCACCACCACAGAAAATTTAATGAATAAAACCAGCAACTTCCAGCCAGTATCAAGTGAATTCATATCAAATACAATGATGATAATGATGATGATTTAATTATAAGGGAGGGAACAATTGGAACAGAATCCAGGAGAAACAAGTGCTGCACAGAACAATTGTTCACCACTCGCTGACCAACACCCAGCCCATTTCCAAACAATGACCAACTGCCTTCCAGGTAACTCCCCCAGTTTATACACTGGGCATGGCATTCTATAGTACGGAATGTTCTTTTGGCCAATTCTGCTGTCCTGGACATGCTCCTTCACAGCTTTTTGTGCAGCTCCTCACTAGCATAGCATGAGGCACAGAAAAGTTTTTGACTCAGGTGAAGCCCTACTTAGCAACAGCCAAACTATCCCTGTGATATCAACATCTCATCCTGAATCCAAAACACAGAACTGTACCAGATACTAAGAAGAAAATGAACTCTCTCCAAGACAACATCTCAGAAGTTACAGAAGTACAGGAAAAAAACTGTTCTAGGAAATTTTAAGACTTCAGTTTATGTAATAAAATAGATTTTCTTAATAAAAATAATTTGAGGGGATGAAAAAAAAAGTGATATTGCAAATGCCAGTGTGACTGAGGCTATATAAACAGAACTTAACACAATTGCAAGTTCTAGAAAACTTTGCTTAACTGCAAAAACTAAAAATGTGGAATCAAAGTCCTTCAAAGGTTAGTTAGCCTTGCCGTTAGTTTGATTGTGTCTAAAATTTCTTCGGCAGTTTTCCTTACGAGCATCTTACCTCAGGAATACATGCTCCAGTGAAGCCAAATAAACCATTGGCATTATCACTTTTCTGTATTCTTAATCTTGCTGTTGTGTTTTCTTGTGAAATTCGAGCTCCACCACAAACAGAAATGAGCCTTAGGATGAATAACTCCTCCCCTTCTTCCTCTTTGTCATCCTTTGCAGACACAATGAATGATTTATTGTTTTCTCCTTGCCGATACTCCAAATACCCAGACACAGGATGCACATCACTCTTTGCAGGAGTTGCATGGAGTTCATAGATCTCCGCTTGTGTCAATTTTCTCTCGTAAAGCCTTACATCCTGCATTAAACCCGTGTACCTGCTGTTGCCATTGATTCCTGCTCCAATTCTCATTATTCCTGGACCTGAGAAGAAAATTAGGATTTTCTCATGTTTTTGGGTTTTTTTCTTTTCAAAATAGCTAATCTATGTAATGATTTAAAAATCTATGGTAAATTGTTTACTGTACCTCAGTTAGTAATCATATTGATCTTGAACTGTAAACTGGGAGGCTTCTGAAGCCTCATCTACCTCACAGGTAGATCATTACAGGTCAAATAATTCCTTTCAACACCATTCATGTTTTTCATCCTACTAATTCTATCTGCACACTGTTATTATCTCTTATTTTAATGAATCTTGGATACTTCTCTCTTTCCATTAAAAACTTTCAGAGCCCAGATGCAGCCCATCTCACTTTTGTCGTTCCAAACTGTTGTTGTACCCATTTTGTACCTTTGTATATTTAATGTGTCCTCTGCTAGGACAGAGAATCCATTCTGATGACCAAAGTATTAGCCACATTGGACATGCTTGTACCCTAATGAACAGGAAGGGGGGCTTAAGAAATGTAGACCAAGTTCCAAGCACTTTTTACAACTGCTTTAATATTTCTTTCTCTCCAAACAACTATCCTACTCAGCAAGTCAGAGTATGACAGTTCTACTTTTCACAAATATATGAAGCTGGTAGCTCATTTCTATCACTCTAAAACATATAGAACATATCTCTTCAGCTGCTTTCTGATTTTGGAAGAAAATGTGTCACTGAGTGTCACTTCCAGAAACAAGCAACCACAGTAACTGCTAATGGTCCCAAGACACAAGGCAGAGCATGGTGAGGCTAGAGTATACTCACTTTAGTATCCAGCATTAAATGGGGAGAGATTAAAGTCTTAGCTTATACTTGGAGTATCTACAGACAGAGCACACACCATCTCCACTGATATGGAAAATCTGATATGACTCAGACATATCCTTCTAGCAACAAAAGCCTTACTGCATTTCATGCCTGTTTGAGAAACTGAGGGGGAAAAATTCCTTCCTAAGCTACAGTACTTCACATTTCATGGCAGTTATTAATGGCAAGGGCACTACCTTGTTGCAGAGGAACTCCTTTTTTGCAGAGGCTAAATTTCTTAGACTTCAACTACCAGGAAATTAAAGGCAGAAATAAAATCCTACACACAAGAATTAATGACATCTCCTCTTCATGCTCAATTTATGTTTGTGCACATATATGCATGTAAATGTATATGCATTTAACATCACTGCATGTTTTTTTAATTTTCCTTCTTTGATTACAGAGGAGATTGTATTCAAGAATTTGATAATCACTCACTGCCTATCCCCATGAAAGAAAACCTGTAACACTAATGGGGAGAGAAAGAAAGGAAAAGAATGTAGACTACTGCTCTTAAAGAAAAATGCACATGGAAGAGTGAGGAACTGCAAAATAAAGAGTAAATGTAAATTTATTCCCACCATACAATACCTGACTCTATAAAGCAATTATTGTAATGCTCACTGCTATGCTACTTGAGTGTAAAAGTCCATAATGGTTACGTATGACTAAGTCACATCAGGGAATATCAAGTTAGAGGAACTGAAGTACACATGCTAACGTTATTTGGAACATCATTAAAAATATGGCCAAAATTTTCATATACCATGTAAATACATGCTTAAGTAAATCTAAACCCTGAAAAATTCTATTGCTTACAAAATATTGATTTACCTGCAATATAATACACAACTTGAATAAAAAACATTACTGTATTTTGTTTCAGAAAACGAGAGGAAAAATTCTTTCTTAGCCACAGTACTGTAAATCTAATGAAAATTATTAATTATAAACATATATAACTATATGTATATCTGATAAGCATATATGTAGAAATATAATTATTAATTATTATTTTAAAATTATTGTAATCAAGCTCTTATAGTTCTAATGCTTTTTGAAAATTTCCCAGCTCTTATTTCCATTTATATGTTTTTTTAAAATCCCTAGAATTTTCTATATATTGCTTTTAACTAACTAATCAGACATGATAATTTCAGAATCTTGCATACATCTTTCAAGGAGCTGGACTCTTCCATATTTTGCAGAACTTCACATATGAAGAAAAATAATACAACCTATTGGCTCACCATCAGCAATGGCTTCTCCTTTAAGGCTCTTAATTCCTCCTAGAACTGGAATTCCATCCATGTAAAATTCAATAATACTTTCATCCAGAGTAATCAGAATGTGAATCCAAGTACTTTCATCCAGATATTTCAGGACTGCTGCTTTGGCTATGTATGTCATATTGGATCCTAATGCTGTATAATGAAGCATCACAGAAACATGAGAATCATTTGTTTGGATTTTCACACCATAATATAAGGTCGCATTACCATCATCCTTTTCAACTATGTAACCATCAGTATTGACATTAGGAATTAACCATGCTGAAAATGTAAAATTAGTTACTGCGGTATTTCCATTGTATGGGTATTCCAGACCAATAATTCCAAATGCATCCTTTTTTCCACTGAAATACAAAGCATCTGTTCCACTGTGATGGCGTCTCATGTGTGGCTGAGATTGTACTGAACTTGGAAATGATCCCAGCAACAAAAGGTCTACCATTGATGGCAATCCAGCTTGAAATGTACTGGACAGTATTTCCCAGCCTAAACGGACAACACCAAAAGTGCCTTGTTGTCTCCAGATAGTGAAGTCTGTAATATAGGAAAGATCATCTTCAGAAAGAACATCTTCTGCTATCTCTCTGTCCTGACTCTCTGGATCTATAACGAAGACTCCAAAAGGGTCATCATTGAAAGGGATCATCACAGTCACAGCAAGGCTTGTTTCAGATAACTGTCCACCAGGACCAGGAGACCCACCTATATAATGGAAGTTAAGAGTAGAAATTACTTGTCTGAAAAAAGTTACCAAGTATTTTAAAATGTTTAGACAAAATATCTTTTTAAATATGCCTAAATCTTCTTTAAAGAGTCTCTGAACTCTTAAAAATTTCTCCAAATTTAAGATTAACATAAATTAACTGTATTGGTTTTAAAACATTATAGACAACATTTTCATAGAGAACAAGTCATGTTATTTTTCAATCACAGAATATAACTGTCTTTCAGTTAAAACAAGATTAGCTCAGATTTCCTGAATTAGTAATGAGATAGGTTGCTTTTGTTTCATTTGAAAAACATGGGGTCAACTAATTTCTCATTGTACTCCAGGATTTACACAAATACGAAATGGCAACATTTGGTTCATTGCCTCCAGATAAGCAGAGATTACATGGCAAAATCAGTAACCAGTTGAGTGTTAAAATTGCTCCTAAGTCCTGCCATTAGTCACCTACTTCTCCACAGTAAGATCATGGTGTGACTGTAGAGCCTTCATGCACCACTAAGTAGGAAATCTGTACATACATACGGATGTCACTTACAGAAATGTCAACATATTTTCAATTGTATCTTGGCACAGAAGACAATAATAGTACAGAAGTGGAAGGAGTCCAGCAGATTTGGAACAATACTCAGTAGCAGGCCTGTAAAGTTGCAATTTAAGTGATATGAAGTGGTGACTATTTGTATTTTACAGAAATTTCTAGAAGAAAAGCAAACAAACCAGCCAATCTCCATTATGGTAGATATGCATAACCTTTAATATCTTCATTTTGTCAGCTCTACACAAAGCTCTGAAATCACTTAAAGGCATCTTTTTTTAAAGGTCAGATTCCAAATGGTGTTCATATACCTAAATTAAAGAATAAATGAAAAACAATATCTAAAATCTCACCAGAAAAGTATAGAATGCCATAGGCATCAAGGCAAAGCTCTTTCCAGGACTTTTTTCTTTTTGATTGATTAAATATAATTATTTTCTACCAGATAGGAAGGGAATGGTTATACAGAAATACCTGAAATGTTCACCAGCTTTAAAATGTAAAATTCATTGAATTCAGGAATTTTATCTGAAACAGCACGGAGCACTATTAGCTTTGATTCTTCACCATCCATGAAGTACACAGTCCCATAAGTTTCATAGAACTCTTCTCCTGGCTCCAGTGTAGAGTCATTATGAAACAGCTGCCAGGTTAAGGAGACATTCCCAAAGTGTCCTCTACGTCTCAAAACCCTGTTCAGAGATACAGAAAGAGTGATTGTGCTGGCAGGTATCCATCACCACCCTCCATTAACAATGGAGAACATGGACTAATCATCCTTACTGTGGGAAATAATATGCATTGCTCTAAACAACCACAAATAACAATTAGAACCACGAACAATAATACAATCTTCTTAAAGGGCCTGCAATTTCACAATATAATTCTACATCAAGGTATACCACAGACACCTTAGAAAGAAAGTAATCAATGAAGATACATGCAAAATAATACTGTTTGGATGAACATCAGTTTGTCTTGCAAGTCTATTTTTCAATAATAAAAATGAATGTATAGTTCTGCAAATTAACATTAAAAATTGAGTTAACTGACCACTCTTAGAGTAGAAAGAAAAGGCATTTACCTGCAATTTTTTTTTCCTTTAACCATCAAGGTGCCTTAACTTTTGTATTGGTATTTAATTTGAGTTATACACTAGGTCCTTCACAAATCTGATTAATCCATATTAAGAATTTAGTAAATACAAAAAACCTTTTATTTGTTTGCACAGCTATCTGGTGACATCATTTTACCAATTTCCAAAAGGTATTATAAATAAAAACTGAAAAACTGAACTGAACACAAAGAAGTTCCTTTATTAGCAAAATATGTTTACACATTCAAAAACAGCATTTCTGTTAGTGTGGTAAAATTAAAAAAAACCCCAACTGTTTAAAGCATTATTATACAAGTCTGAAAAACTAATTCAGTAAAGCAGACCAGGAACAGAAACACAATATGCTTTTACTGCTTCCAAAGGTTTCCTTTTGTTGTTATTAAGTAGGGTGCTATTCCAGTGGTGTAGCATTGTTGCAGTAACTCCAGTTACTCTCTTGAAAGCTCCGTGCTGCCATAGGTGTTCTCACTGGATAGATTATAAACTAGTCTGACCCTTTTCTTATGTACTAAACAAAAGTCAAATCCTTTTGAAGGTATGGAAGAGACAGTTTCGTAGTAAATGTGTTTTATCAATAAGGACTAAGCAAGGTCAGATGTTGGTGACAAAGCATAATAAAACCAACCACAGAATATACATTTAATATACTCTTTTAAAAAGTATTTTAATTTTTTAGATGTGCAACACAGGCATAAAGATCTAATTCACAGTCATAGGCATCTATTTCAAGGCCTTAAAAAAACCAATCAAATAAAACAAAAATATATAAAAGCCAATTTAACAATTGGGAAAAAAGCCCCTTCTATAGGTGCTCACACTGTCCGATTAATTGTAAAATTATGTTTCTTCATTCTCTGTCGAGAATTTTCCTATTAATAATCAGTATTTTTGTCAATTTATCACCACATTCTGACTTTAGGAACATGAAAAGGGAAGATGACATGAAAATTAATTTCTTAACCCTTTCTCTTCCTGAACACATCCCAGCAGCTACAGGTCAGACTATACTGAGTATAGGTTCCTATCTAATTTGCAAATAGAAGAAAAACAAATTAACAGAAAGAATATAGTAATATAGGTTGTTTGTAGGGTAAGATTTCAAAGTAGGGTGCAAAAAGAAATGAACAACCATATAGTTGTATTTAGCTGTATTTCAAAAATATATTTTTACTTCTCTATTGGTCCAGCTTATTCATCTTGATCCTTCTATATCTACACTCTCATAAAAATATAACAAAAATTCCTATGCTGTAATCTTATTTGTGTGAAAATATAAAAAAGACCCCTGGCCGTAATCTTATTTGTTTATATTTTATTTTATATATTTTAGGAATTCCGTACACATTTTAATATGGACAGTCTACTTGACAATATAAGTTGATGTTTGATGTTTTGTTGATCCTCAATACATTTGCAAATAATTTAATCCAAAATTTGGTGGAGCTAGTGTTCTAATAAATTTTAGCAATGCAAAGAATAGGATTAGATCAAAGAATTTTCCATAAAATGCACAATTCAAGCTATACACACATGTATTCAAAAAAGGGGAAACAAAATGATTTAAAAGTTACTTACAAAAAAGAGTTACTTTTCCCTTCTTCCACTGCCTTCTCTAGAGGTTCTAAGGAGAAAATTCCATTAGGATCATCATTTGCTTCAATAATAACTGTAGCCACTCCAGCATTAAAGATAACAGTATCCCCTAAAAAGAGGATGATTAATTTTATCAAAACTGGTATCAGAAATGAAGGTAAGTCTAAAATTGAACGTGTTCTCTTCTCACACCAATAGCTTTCAAAGAAAGAAACAAGTGGTAAAATAATCAGTGAAAACCAACAGGTACAGATATTCAGTAACAGACAAATCAGAATAAAAATGTGTAAGTAGCATCTAAGACAGAGATCAAGAACAGAGATTTGCAGAAAAAAATGTGACATGACCAGAGATGATGCAAATCCTGAGAAGAAAGGATTGCATGACAGGTAGTACTTCATGTTTGATCAATTGGTTGAGTCAAAAGAAAAAGACGTATTCAGAGATCCCAGCTCCCCTTAAGATCTACAACAGAAATATTGCACTTTAACTAAATACAAGGCAACAGCAATCTTTAAGAGATTAGTCATACCCATATCACAGCCTATCTGAAAGCAAAAAAAAAAACCAAAATACCTGTGAAAGTGGAAGTTAGTAGGATTTCTGTGTGTATATTAGCACAGTAGAGACAACACCTCTTTATGTCCACAAAGGTACATTATGTTTCCATCCTCATCCTAGTTTTCACCCTTTTCAAAAGTACTAGACTTCTTTTTATTCCAAAGTGAATAATCTATATATGGTTTTAACTTCATATACCTCTATTTGTATTTTCTCAGAGGTACCACAGTCCAACATAATTTTCAAAAGGGATGCAACAATCAAGGCAAATATATGCAACAGATCATAAAAAGAAAAATAATAATTACTCTTTTTTTTTCTTTCAGGAATTCATCTAGAAATATTCTGTATTTTGCTCATTCTGGCAGGAATCTGTGCCAGGAGGAAAGCCATCACAGGTTTCCAAAAGAATGGTAAAAGAAAATATCAGCAGATCCTGAACAAAGTTAGTAAAGTAGAAAGAAATCACTGAAGGGAAAGTTTAAGAAGGGAGAAGTATGGCTTTGTCTAATAATTTTCATGAAGCTGGTGTTCTGTAAGAGAGCTGGGTATCAGAGTGAATTCTAGCTGGCCTCAGGAAACACATGAACTACTTGGATAATTGAGAAAATGACCTATTTCTTATATTTAACTTATATTTTCTTATTGATTAGTCAAAACCCAATTTAATTTTGAGTGTTTGGAAAGATATTTTAACTCAAGTTATTTTTGCAGAACAGTTTGAATTTTCCAGTTAAACAATTCAAAATCAAAATCCAAATACACTGCACAGAAATTTTATAGAACTGTTGATGTAAACCTTATTCATATAATGCCTGGCATTTATACATTGCTTTATTATAGGAACAAGCTGGTAAAAAATAGAGAAAAAAGAGAATTAGTTACTAAATGTACATTAAATCATTGCTTTTACCTGTTGAATTCAAAAGGAAGATATAAAATGCTTCATCAGTTTCAGGGATATCATCATCATTAATATACACAGATATGGTCTGCTCTCTTTCTCCAACATCAAACAGAATGAAACTGTCCTTTCCACTGGGAATAAAATCTCCCTCTTCAGCTGTTGCATCTCCATTCACAGTAATATACTGAACAGCAACAACAGCATCAGCAGATCCATTCCTTAGGACTGTAAAGTTTGCAACACTCCCTTCTGTAATGCTCACTGTTAGAGGTTCTGAAAACACACAAGCAATAAATTCAAGATCAAGTCTGAGCTTCTTGAATGCAGCCTATTCACCTAATCCCCCACAAAATGATCCTTCACCTCAGGCAAAAAGAAGGCACATATAGTTAGGGAAGAGAAATACTTGAAGGTAGAAGAGAATATTGTCCTTAGCCACCTAGCCAATCCCAGAGCCATCAACAAGAATAATGATAAAAAATGAGAGAAAATGATCAAGTAAAAAAACCAAACAAATTCAATACAACAACAACAACAACAAATTACATCTTATAACACTAGCTCCACTAGGATTAAGATTTTTCAATAATCTGCTCTCTCAATAAAATCTGTTTGGGGTAGAATATGGATTCAAAATTTAAAACCAGAAATATCTAACCTGCAAAATAAATGGGATCATCATTCCTTGTAATCTGTAAAAATGCACTGGTTATATTGCCTAGTCTGGCTCCACCAGTGGCATTGAATAATCTGATTATGAATACCTCCATCTCTTCAGGTACCTGAATGACAAAGTATTAAGAAATTAATTTATTGCATACAAAACAATGAAGAAATTAAAATGAACAGCTGAGAAGATTACCAAAACAGGGTTTCTGCATATTGTTGCTTATTTATTGATTCATAAGAGTATCAAGAGGATGACAAATGACAGTTCATACATGTACACAAAAACAATAATCAGCCAAAAATCTTTGTAAATAAAACCCCTCATCTTTACTATTGTACAGATGATCCAAAAGTTTTCTTGCAGTTTCCTGATGCTGATGTAACTTATTTTTACAGCTATATTTACTTATTTATTTATTCATTTATTACTAATTATTCTCATTCTTTCTTATCTTACTTTAAATACATCAGTATTAAAAATATTAAATTAGGATTCTTGTTATCAAAACAAGTGGTTTACTAATTATTATAATTTAACCACACTTGACTACTGAAAGATTCTAGCTTTTTTGTTTATAGATATGCACAATGGCTCAAATTCTTTTATTATTTGCTTAAATAAACACACTTTTATCCTAGTATTTTGATTTTTTTTCAAAAAATTTGAAAAACAGAGCTTATTCTTAAATTGCAACGTTTTAGCTCTTCCTCTTTGTTCCACATATCTACATAAAACCACTGTAAAAATGATTACCTCATCTGGTAGAGAGTAAATCGTGATATTTTTTGAAAACTCCAGATTACCAAAGAAAATAGTTCCTTGTTCTGGATAGATGTCATTTGTACATGCTGGATCAACAATCCAGGACACACTAACATTGCCATAGTTTCCTTGGTTTCTTACAAGTCTGAAAGAAGCTAGAAAATGCAAACATGTACAGTCAGTGTGTGTCTCCAAAAAAATACAAGTCAAAATGAAAAAGGTCAGCAAAGCTGAAAAAAAGAAAAAGGAAACAGTAAGTAAATCCACTTCTTGCAAAACTAATATGTGAGCGCCCTACACAAAAAGCCACACAACAATAGACCATTAAAGCAGTAAAGACTTGTATCAGCCCTGCTGATACAATACAGATAGATGAACTGAAGTCACACATATGAAAAGTTAGCTCATTCTTCTCTCACATAGCAGCCAATGCCTCCTGCTTGCCAGGCAGAACTATCACCAGGCTGTACCTTGCATGTAAATCAATTCTCAGTGCCTTCTGTCTCATATATTCTCTAGCTATATTTTAATTAGACTGATCCCTATGGCTTTCAAGGTCCATCCTCCTCCACACTAATTCCACTGCTCATCATGCTGGTACTGTACCTCCCTGGAAACTCCAGAGTCAGGCATTGTCCTGTGAAAGTGAAGTAGGGAAAAGAAGCCTTGCAGGAGCATACAGCAGAGAAAGCAGTAATTCTAATAAAAATAATTACCAGCGTAGATGATTTCTCCTTTACTTTCCTTTATTGTTACTGGTAGTTCATCAGGTAGAAACTGAATGACACCATGTGGATCATCATTCTTCAAAATGGTTATATTGACCCTAGTGGCATTTCCCAGCCTGCCTGACATTTCACTGTAGCCACTGAGCACAACAGCATATTCCTCATCCAGCTGGAAGAGGAAAACCCAGTCAGAATAAAAAGATTTATTCAGCAGAAAGAGAGGACAAATTCAACAAAAGAAAATTACACACATTTTCTACATGCACAATGGTTTTGTACATCTTTGTCACCTGTAATAGTGGAAGCAAAGATTTTAAAACCACTGACATTCAGCTAATTTTAAAAGAATTTTTCAGCTTGCATAATTAGTACAATGCAATATTGTACTTCATATATTTCTTGTAAAAACACTCACAGGAAATGCATCATGGAACACTAAAACAAGTACTGCATCTTTGCATCTATATAGCAAATATTAGACTGGGGAGCACTGAGTTCAATAAGCAGGTATTTACCAAAAAAGGAACAAAATGAAAGTGTTTGTTCATATAGCACTCAATTAAACAGTAGTATTCTATAGCCCAGAATGTCATGGATGCCTAAAGCTCTGATGGATGAAAAGTTAAGTTTCAATTTACAAAAAAAAAAAAAAAAAAAAACAAAAAAAAAAAAATCCACTGAGGCCTATTAAAGCCAAAGATATCTTCTAGTTATCCAGGTATCCCTGGTTTGAAGCCTGGGAACAGACTCTGTAGAAAAGAATTGTACACTTGTTCTGTCCCATGTATTTTCATACATTTTAATTAGTGAGAAACTGTTATGCTATGAACACAATTTGAAGAAAAGAAAATTTTCATTTCTACCTCTGGAATTCCATCCATTCTCGTTAAAAGAGTAATTACGATCTCTCTTTCCCCAGGCTTAAATTCCAGAATTCCTGTGCTTCCATAAAACTCATTATTGTCCCTTGGTTCTACAGTGTATCGCAGAAACTGCCTGACAAGGCTCCCTCTGCTGCGGACAATCTGCAGTTCAACAGAATCCCCTTCCTGTAAAAAAGAGAAAATCCAGTATTTCACTTGCACTCTGCTACGATTTGCTTTTCCATAATGATTAAGAAAAGTTATTCAGATATCTACCTTGATGCTGTAGGGACCTCTAGAAGAGGGAGAAAATTCAAACACTCCTCCAGGATCATCATTTTCCAAAATAGTAATTTCACGAGTAGTAAACCCATATTTCAGTATTTGGTTTTCCACACTGACCCTGAAAAAGGAAAAAAGGAATTTTTGAGTGATAGCTCTTTTAGTAAGTAAACAGACATCTACGTGAAGGACATCAGAATCCTGATTAATGTTATGAATAAATTATGAAAACAATTACCTACAAAGAATATAATAAATTAGGAAAGACACATCAAAGTGTTCCATTCATTTGCAAAAAACCCAACTCTTGTTCCTGAATTACCTTTGTTTTCTCATTTTTTACAGTTTCTAGTTCTGGGACTTTTTAGTCACACATGCACACAACACAAAGAAAAAGAAATAGAATTGTATACTAAAAATTTAAAATCACATTTAGTATTACTTTTTATTTGGATCAACTCATAAGAAATGATCCAAAATAATTTAAACAAAGAGAGCTTGTATTTCTTGCATTCATTTCCTCAGATGTCAATTTTCAATTACATTGTTTTAAGTTAATTCAATTAAAAATGAAAGAAAAACTACTACTGAAAGATGCATAAAGAATGCACCTTCAGACTGATGATTTTGATATAGCTTATTAAAAGTTGGTTTATCAACTCAGATTCATCTTACATGTTCTCTGGAAGAAAATTTCAATGAACAAACAGGAAATACCTATTTTAAAGGGTAATATGTAATGTTTATTACATAATAAAAAATATGCCAGCAGACACAATAACGTGCTAACATAAACTAAAGATATGTCATTTCAAAAAAGATAACTGCTTATCTTTGATCAGAGAAAACTTCTCTACAGTTCTAATCAGCTCAGGCATTTAGGTGGAACAAATTGTATTTCTGGCAGTTTAAGACAATGGATCCATTATTGCAATCAAACACAGGTATCAAACACTGAGTCATGCATTAATAAGTTTCATCATTCACAAATCCTAAATAAGCCTTCAAGCCAGAAACCCATGCCATCAAATTAAAAATCAAAGGGCAAAGCAAAACCAAAGCAAGTATTATCTGAAGGGATGCAGAAGACATGATTCCTAAGATGAAAACTTTTTGACAGATTCTGTTCAAATTAATCACTCTTAAAACAAAGCATTGATTCACTGAAGGCAAACCACAGTTCACTGCACTTACCCAAAGTACACGACAAACCTTTCTGTCTCTACCCTGTTAACAGAGAAAAAAAAGAAGGAAAGAAGGAAAGAAGAATAGAGGGAAAGAAAAGGGGTGGGGGAAAAGAATGAAAGTGCCACTTCCTGGAATTTCAATAGTACCAATCTTAGACAATAACAACAAGAGCACCACAAAGTTTTCTTTTCCCTTTCCAAACACATCATGCTTCTTTTATGGGACTTCTTTTATGGGAACCTCCTTCCTTGGCATTTTCCTGTTGACAAATGCTAGCAAGTGGGCAGCCCCCACTGGTGAAAAATGACCCCATGATCAATTCAGGACATCAAGGTCCACTCATGGTATGCCCTACCCAGCCCTCCTCCAGGAGTTCTATCACTACCAACCCCTGTGTCTGCTCACAACTGTACCAGCAGCCCCTATTTATAACTTCAAGCAAAAGAAAATACAATCAACATGCCTCCATTATGTGTAATTTCATAGTGACACAGTAATGATAAAAACAGAAAAGCACTTTGGGAGTTACACATATAAAAGATATTCCAGCACAAAATAACTTTCATTTTGAATTTTTTTCAGTTAATCAGATTACCAGAGTAGAATACCAACAAAAAAAAAAAGAAGAAAACCACTACCCCTGCCCAAAAAAAAAGGAAAAACATTGAAATAGGAAAATAAGCACATCTGACAAAACTATCACATCAAGTCAGGTGAAAGGACATTATTCTGCAATAACAAGTATTCTTCAATAAAGCATGTAGAGATTATTTTCTTAATCTAAAATAAACATATATTTAATATAAAACCTGGATCTACCATTAAAATTGCATAAACATATAAACAAAGCATTTATAAAATGAAATTTTGAATTCAAAAAGAATTCAGAATCAGAATTCAACAGACATAAGAGCTCATGCAAAAGTTTAAAGTAAAGTAAATACACTTGCAGCTCTATTCTTTCAAATAGAAGAACTGATTTAATAGCAATTTATTAGTTATTTAAAATGAGGTCACATTTTAAATACTATATATAAAGACAATCTCCTTTCTGTCAGAAATGCAAGTTTTCCAAAATCATCAAGCATTAATACCATTTAAAAAGTCAAGGTGAAAATTCCAGAGCTAAAATTTATGTTAAGTTTTCATTATACTGCTCTTAATACTATGATTTAATTATATCACTAAGCTGTTGGTATCATATTTCACAGCAGAAAATACAAATGAACCATTATATCAAGAGTTCTTGGTATGTATGTACAAGCTGGAGTGGCTAAGACACAATCATCAAAATGTGAAAGGGCATGCCAGATACAGCCTCTCCTTCAGATGTGTGAGTCCAAACAGACCTCAGACAAAAAAGGGCCTGTTACCTGAGTAGTGCTAGAATCCAGTACCATGTTGTAACGAAATCCAAAGGAGAGCAGAAATTAAACTGTCCCAAGGTACCATGAGGAGGTACTTCAAGCATCTCTAGATATACTTGAAAGGACTGAGAAGATTGGTAATACTTACTGCCTTTCAACAGTCACAGTGTAAATCAGACTGGAATCTCGAGAATTTGGAAGTTAGAAAACAACTAGTCAGATTCAGCCCACCCACTGCTAAAAACACCATTACCTTGGATTTTTCTCCAGCCAAGTTTTCAAAACTAGGGTCACTCGGCTGGCTGACTGATGGATCTGACTGTGTTTTCCCTACATGATTGCTACCAGTGCTCTGACACATTAAATGTTGGTTAATATTCAAAAACAGCAGACGGTGGCTGGGCACTGGAGCAGGATCCCCAGAGGAGCAGTCACAACATCAAGCCTGACAGAGTTTTTGGACAATGCATGCAGGCCCAGGAGTTGGATCTGATGACCCTTATGAGTTTCTTCCAACCTTGCTTATTCTGTGATTCCATGATAAAACAGCCTAAGGAAAACAAAATAGAAGCCACGAGGCACAGGCTTCCAACTTGGATCTGCCATTACAAGAGCAAGGAACACAACAGGATCCCTCATGTCTACATTCTGACGTACACATGCACAAATTTTCATATCAACCGTGCACCAGGATCCATCAAGTGACTTCCTGGCTCAGCCCTGGATTTTTTTTCTTGCTATGGACCTGCCTGGTAGTCACTGAGCTGTGTCTGATGCCAGTGACCATCATCCAAACTTGACATGTGTTCCTGCCTAAACCTGCCCCACCACCACCACTTTGCCTTATGCCCTGGACTGAAGGCTGCCCCCACTTCCCACATGACAAATCTCTTCTGAAAAGGCTAGTCTTTCTTTAAAAATACCTTAATTATTACTTAGCAAGAACTACAGATTAATTAGGATAATTAAGAGAAGCTTCAAAATGTTTCCCCACCTTTTTAAAATCCATAGTACTATAAAATGAGTACTATAAAATTGACTGAATTTAAAATAATTTGACAATTACGAAAAAAATATAATACTGAAAATAAAATAATAATTGAGAGATGTGTTTGAATTTGATAACTTTAAACAAAGAACTGGAATTCTGAAGAAAGTGAATGTTTTGAAATGCCCATGAGAAACTGAATTGCAACTGTGAATTTTTATTAATGTTACGCTGAAAAACACACTTCTATAAATCTTTCTCTTCTTTCAGGTGTCTCAGAAAAGGTGCATTCAAACTGCTGGTAGAAAGTTACTCCATTTGCTTCCTTGATTTGTGTTCACTACTTTATTTTTTTCCGGATTATTTCTTGACTTAATTAGAGACCTTGCTTTAAAGAATAGTATTTAAGGAGAATTGGCCACATTACAAACTCCACAGTGCCTCTCACCAGAGGGAACACCTTCTCTTCAGGTTTAATCCACTATTTATTTGATTTTGGAGGCTATTTTAACTTATGTTATTCACAGCAGAAGATATATGGTGTTACTACTTTGCAAAGTAATGAAAGCTAGCAGTAGGTGTCCAGTAACACTCATATAAACATTCTACTACCAGTTTCAAACAACTTTTTCCTTATCAAAACAAGATCTGACCAAAGCTTTGAAGTAAAGGCCAACATTCTATAATGAAATACTTAATTCTTATAGCATCACATACATTTCTTCATGGGAAAATTACTTAAGAAAGATAAATATACTTTTGAATTAGGCACTAACCACGAGAAACCCCCAAGTTAGAAAAATATTGCAAACTCTGTTAAACAGCCTTACTTATGCCCTGAATTAAGGCACATAGACAGTATGCAGTGCTTTAAATGGGTCTCCCACGATTTGCAAACTTTTTTACCCTTAAGTAGTCTCTTGAAGACAAAAATGTCTTGATTAAATTTAGAAAATAATTTTTAAAAAAAATGCAATTGCAAAACATAGGTTTGACTCAAGTGCTGTGTTCAGTTTTGGTTGCTGCAATTCAGCAACTGTGAATCTGTATTGTTGTTACTCTTACATGCTTCTCTAAAAAACTTTGTTATCTATCAGGTATCTCAAAGTGTACTCTTCCACTGAGCCACTTTCCAGCCACGCTTTTGCAGCCTGTAGCTCTGCATGGGCTATTGTGACCCACGTGGAAAATCTGAGACTTGGTTTGGTTGAATCTGAAGCCATTGGTGTCAGCCAATCAACCCAAGTCCCTCTGCAGAACCCTCCTATTTGGGAGGATAATTTGTAAGGTTAGTGCAGAATGCAATTCTCCTCAATGAATTACAGCTGTACTAATCGCAGAGAAGTGGAGACAGCTTTGCCTGCCCAATGAGGATGGGTGGTTTAAAAGAATGGGCTAGATAGTCAGGGGTAAGTTACAGCTGGAGCTTGAGACCCAGAGTCTGCTGCAGTTTGAGATAGAGTCTGCTGGCTGTGCTGTGAGGAGGTAAGGGACATATGGTTGGGTAAGGGACAGACAGGGTTAGGGACAGCATGGGGTTAGCCAGTCACGTAGAAAGAAGGAAACTTGCAGAGAGGAGACAAGGAGCAAGTGCTGTGTGGAGCTGCCTATGAGGAAAGGAGTCTGAGAGAAGTCCACTGAGAGAAGGCATGAAAAGTTTTTAATAAAGGACTGATGATGGTGTCAGTTCAGTCTGTCTCTGTAATTGCTACACTCCTACCCTCCAGCAGATCAACAATCCCATATAACTGCGTGTCATTGACAAATTTACTAAGGGTAAACCCCTCAACCAAATCATCAATTAAGATATTAAACATTTCTTGGCTCAGCACTGATCCCTAGAGAATACCACTTGTGACTGGCCACCAGCTGGATGCAGCACCATTCACCACCAGTCTCTGGGCCTGGCCATCCAGCCAGTTCTTAACCCAACAAAGAGGGGTCCTGCCCAAGCCATGGGCTGCCAGTCACTGTGGGACACAGTGATTTTGCTGAAGTCCAGAGAGAGAGCATTGATAGCCTTCCCCAGAACCTCATATGTCACCTGATCATAAAAGGAGATCAGACTGATCAGGCAGGATGTGCCCCTCCTAAGCCTATGCTGGCTGGGTCTGACCCCCTGGCCATCCTGTAGGTGTCCTATGACCCCACTCAAGATGATCTGTTCCATAAACTTGCCAGGCCCTAAGGTCAGGCTGACTTCCCTGTAGTTCCCCAGATCCTCCTTCCAGACCTTCCTATGATTGAGCATCATACTGGCCAATCTCCAATTGTCTGTGACCTCCTCAGTTAGCCACCACTGATGATAAATGATGGAGAGCAGCTTAGAGAGCTTACAACAGCTCCCTCATCATCCTAGGATGGAGCCTATGCCATAGACTTGTGACCACCTAAACAGCTGTGCCAATCACTGCTTCCTCTGGGATTTCAGAGGACTCTTCGACCTTGACTACCAGTCCAGGGGACCAGCTGCCCTGAGAATAATTGGTCTTACAGAGGCAAATAAAGTGTTAAGTACCTCAGCCTGTATCACATCACAGAAATCATTAGAACTAAAAAAATTTCCACAATGCATTGCATCAGTTTTGCTTCACTGAGCATATGTCGTATAAATGTATTAGATGCATAAATAGATAAGTGGATCTATTCTGGCATCCTCATTCATGGGAGTCATGACCAAAAGATTCTGAATATAAACTATTTAAACACTCGGCTGTTTCTGGATTTTAATTTTCCCAAAATAAATTAATTTGTGTATTGTTGTTCCCAGAACTAAAGTCCAGGGGTTTTTCACTCTCAGCTCCATTCATTTAAGTCAACAAACACAATCCATGTGCCACGTCCTGGCTCTTCAGCTGTGCAAATTGCCAAATGTATAGTTGTGTATCTGCACTGGGAGCACGACAGCTGCCAATAGCAGAATTTCTAGTGCAAAAGTTAAAAACAACAATCAGATTTCACTACAGACCTCTGGCTTTCTTTATGCTTAGTTTCAATTCAGGCCTATTAAGGTACGGGCAGGCATCCAAACTGAAGCTGGTCCTAAAGAAAGAAAATATGAAGAAGCTTCAGCAGGTACAGGATTATCTTGCTTCTTCATGGCTCATCTGTCTTCTAGGTAAACATATTCTTCATTATATACAGTGGCCTCCATTTTTTTGGCCAGCATTCATAATTATTTTTAATATCCAAGGCCTACAGATGGTGGCCATAGGGCAAGGAAGGAAAATACTATTTTTAATGGCTTGGAAGGTTTTTTTGGTAATTATGGGTACAATCAAAGCTCCTTTAAAACATAAACTGCCTTAGCAATATCACTGAGTTGTAAATAATACATCCTTGTTAGAACTAATTATTGTATTATTTTGCCCATACTATTACTAATTGCAATAAATAGAATGCTTATGAACATATTTTTATGTCTATGGTTTCACTGAAGTTCGTATATGCTCTGTTTTTCTACTAACTTACGCTACAGTTTATCAAACAGTGCAAGCACATCCACAGCACAGTGCATCTTTGTTTTCATGGTAACTCATTACTGCTGTAAGGTGCTGGCTGCCAGTCTTGAAAACTGAAATCTTCTGTTCATCTAGAAGACACAAACTATGTAGGAGGCAATACCAAAAGCTTATATGCACCACCCTGCCAGTATCATTAACCTCTGTTTTTAAGAGTCATCTCTTGTATTGAAAGGATCATCTTTGCAGATATTTCATTCTTGGCTTCTGTTCACATTAAAGCTGCCAAATTTGACTCACAGCCTTGGGGGACACCATCCAGGTCTAGAGAAAAGTTCAGATTTTATCTGCTCCTTATTTACTTATTTTTCCTGGATAGACTACTGTTCCTTACTTCACTCTCTGACCTTGCCAAGTGTGGAAAAGCTGCTTACTGCTGGCAAAATTTTTACCAGCCACTTCATGATCAATAGAACCTGATACTCCCACCACACATGGCAAAAGCAGAACAGTGTTGTGTTTGTTCAGCTGCCAATTCAATCCCCTTTTAGACCTAATTTTCAAGGCACGGGATTACTAGTCAAAGTGGTAGAAAGCTGTAGTTACACATACTGCAGAGCTGTCCAATACTGAAAAGTTAATCTTATGCTGCCCACTTTCACTATGTACTTGTCTCCTATCCTTCCACTTCTGCATTTTTGCCACTTTACAAAATTTCACAACTTCAATTATTATTTCTCATCCTAGTTTCTTTGTTTGTGTCACAGACTAATAAACTTTCAGGCAAACCATTTTCATCCACATGAAAAAAAACGGAGAACTGCTTGCAATAGTCTCCATTTGTTTTTGTATTGAACAGGACCATCTCTTCCATACAGTGAGTATCCAAGATAGAATTGTGCATTAGATGTATACATCAGCTAGCTTCTACAGAAGCAGACCAATCCTGCACTGGAACAGCATCTTTTCTGTGTGATAGAACAATGTTCAAAAAACAGGAGCAGCAGCAGCTTGAGCTGCTTTCTGGTTTGCTAGTATGTAATCTAGATGAGTATCTGGTGTTAAAAGTACCCATGACCTAGTCTGCCCTTCCTATATACAACAAGGATACTTCTGCATAAGGTAAGGACTGCATAAGTAGTAGATGTTCAATACAGACATTGCAGCTGACAGACTTTTCTTAGCATGTTTCTGGGAAAATAAATGGGAAAAATATACCTTAGATTACTAGAAGGTATTTTTCTAAACTTTATATACATCTGAATTTTTGGAATCAGGACTGAAGAAATAGCCAAATTTCTCCTATTAATAAAACAAAAAGGATCCTGGGTATGAAATAATTCAAGTATTCTGAGTACTGTTTACAAGCAGATAATATTACCTCCTGAGGCCTCTCACAGACTTAATTATCCTGCAATCCTTATGTCACACAGAAGGGAGACCACAACACTGTGCTTCAGAAGCACTATTTCTTCCTTTGTAGCTGAGGCACATGGTAATAGTCACACTGGCCTATTTTGGAAGCCAACAGTTGTGATGGAGATATCTAATTCTGCAACAATATCCTGACTATAAATCTTTTCTGAGAAAAACAGTTATGTATTGCTTTCGTTACTACTCATTACAGCTTTCCACATTACCTCACTAAACATTATTTTTCTGAAAATAAAAGACTTATAATCAAGAGCTATAACTAAAGATCAAAGCTAAGTGAAATTTCTAGTAGCATACATTATTTTAATCAAAACATAAACAAAACAAAGTCATTAGATAATAAGCACAACATGGTTTCTTATACTGATCACAAGTCAAAGATTTTATGCACAGTCTGAATCAAGGGCCCAATATTCCTCCTGCCATTTATCAACACAATGGAGGCAGCACCTCACAATTAATACTGTGCCAATTTTTTATATATACATTGAGTATAGAAAGTAGTACAACATATGAATAAAGATTAGGGTACAATACCTGTCCAAAGTTAATAATACGGTTTCATTAATTTCAGGTATATCATCAGCTTTAATAGTAAGGTTGATTGTAGTATCACTTTGTCCAGATAAGAAAACAACAGAGCCATTAAAAGGACTTATATCATCCTGTGTTACTGCCTTGTGATTAGGACCAGAGGGTCTCAAACTCCAAAACACTGTTGCTTGACCATCAGTCCCATCTCGATGCAATGCAACAGAAACCTGTAAAGCACATGAGTCTGCTGTGACTTGCAAAACTGGATGCAAAAGCAATTAACCCTTTGCAAATTACTGTTTGAATATAAGCCTCAAAATATTCACCTTGAGTTTTTTACTTATACCTATGTATAAGATCTGAAATCAATGATGGTATATCAATGAAAATACACACTGAATCTTATATTTTTAATCATCCTTCCACTATATACTTGGACATATATGTTTATATATACTTAGTGGAAGTGGCAGACTGTTAATAGACAAATCACTTAGCACTCATAAACACAAAAACCCTTTTGTGACTGATTTAACCAGTGCCCACCTCAAAAAGACAACCTAGGTTTTAAATGTAACCAATTTATTTACTTTGGCTGTTATACAACAGTTCCAGCCTGTACACTGCTTAAGGAAAACAACAGTTTTATTCTGAGGATGAAAAGCAAGTTCTCTGATTCAGGATTTGAGGGAAGATCTCAGTTATGACAAGTAGGAGGAAAAAGGGAAAATGTAAGAAAATATATTTTATAAAGGGTTTCTCTGGCTGAGATTACAGCATTTGTATGGACAACAATGATTTTGAAAATGCTTTGGGTACTGAGAAACAGAAAAAGCATATGTACTAGAAAACAGACCCAGCAAGCTAAACTACATATTCACATATAAGTCAACTATAAAATATATGGACACTTTCATGAAATTTGGGAGCAAAATCAGTCCTACTCTACAGAAGTGTCTTTGCAGCTGGGGAAAGAAATTAAACTGTCTGCAGCATCTTTAGCTCCATGTGAGCATCAAGACCTAATCAGTTCTAGATTTTTACAGAGAAAGTAAAGTTCATCACACTTTTCAGATGACAAGCACATTAATCTTGCTAGCATTTTTTAGTTTTTTTTTTTTTTTTTTTAAACAGAATACTTGGGATAAAATCAAACTCAGAGGATGGATTTTTCTCACATTAATTTTCAAATGTTACAGTGGATATAGCAAAATTTGCTTTCTCCAAATATGTGTTCCACACTAAGGGACAATATAAAAATGTTTACTTACCACTGTAACAGGCGATTCTTCTGGCTCAGAAAGAATAATTGGAAGATTGCTAGTAAAGCCTATTTCTCCATTTGCAATATCTGGAGTAATCCTCAAAGAAATATTTTGAATCTCACCTAATCTAGGACTCATGGGTGGCACAAGAGGAATTCTATTCAGCAGCTCAACTTTTTCCAACTGTGAGAAAAAGTAAGAAAAACTTGAAAAATAAGAAGCCTGAGTACCAAGCAAGAACTATTCTGACATCTTGGAACGTTTCATACGCAAGGAGCAAAACACCTCCAGAATAAACTTCTCCTACCAGCAACACTGCTATTACAAGGATGTGTAAGTAGCTGTGTAAGCAAATGAAGTATTGAGCTTCCACAGCAGAATGGTTTAGCTCTCAGACAAATCATGTACACAACTGAATATAGGTAGAGGGAGAATTCACTTTCTAAACTCGGCAATTCATTACCAGATCTACTAATTGATCTGCCAAGCACCCCAGATGTTGTTCTAACTTCATTTTTTTTGCCATGCATTGATAAAGTGATTCAATCATCTTTCCTCTCTCAAAAAAACATAGACTTCTCTATTCACAATAACGAATATGTTAGAATTACATTCAGAATTGAAAATCAGTCCAAGATTTCAAAACAGTAGTCTCCTCTTATAATACCATATTTTTGATGGTTTATTTATACTAAGAAGAAATATAAAAATGTTTTTTCTATCTTTGAATGGAAAACACCATTCACTTAGCCCACCAGCATCACTGTCATAAGAAGGAAAGCAGTACTTGTTTTAATATTCCTTTCAAATACACTCTATAACACTATGAGCTTTTTTTAGTTTTTATCTACATGGATCATACTAACAGATGTTTCCATGACTGATTTGCATATACTTCCGTAAACATTTCATTGGTGCATGAACTACCAATGACGACTCTCTTGTAACTCCCATTAGGATGTTTAAGTGTCTGCCTACTGAAGTACTTGTCACACATCTTATCCATAGTCCAAACTGCGAAGTTTTTTGTAATCTATTATCTGAAAGGATCTTGGAATTAGGTATTTCAAGTCTTCTGTTGATCTTTCAGATCACATGAAGACGGTAAAACACACCTATTCTAATATTTCAGAATCATATTCCCTACCTAGCTGTAAACATACAAAGCGTGCACACCTAAAACAATAATATGATTCTGGCAATACTTCTTCTCTCTCTTTTTTTCCTTTTCTTTTTTTTTAAATAGAATGTGGGGTTAAGGAGGTGGAGGGAAGAAATCTTTTCAAGTAATTAAATAATCTTTGATAAATAAATTAAAGAAAAAAAGACCATATTTTATGTGTTGATTTCACATTAATATTTTCATTTGAAAATTTTGAAGACACATGACTTAAAATGAAAAGACTAAAAAGAACTAAGAAATTATTTTGAAATTTGAGCTTTGGTTGTGCCAAGTCACCCCCTGGTCTGTGTATCAGGATTGCTCCCTGGGCTCATGATCCCAGGCAGTGGCAATGGTTAATCAGAGGAAGTAGAGATTATTTGGTAGTCTTAACTGCAGATGATGAAATAAACCCAAAAATTGCTGGCTACAATAACCAGAATCACCCACAGCAGCATATCTGAACAATAACTTGCTAACAAGCATGC
>JAODKT010001744.1:51961498-51996661 GCA_027576195.1 Cossypha heuglini | reverse complement strand
CCAGTGAAAATTTAAGAAAAAAAACTCATCAGAAATTTTTAAAAAATCTTTCTTAAAACATTTTTTTGGAAAACCTGCTTTCTTCCAAAAGCATAATTTTAGTGAATTTTTCCATCCAGTCTTATGAGCAATGACACAATCTCCCTTCTTACAAATTCAGATAAAGAAAAACAAACAAACAAACAAACAAACAAAAAAAACCCCAAGCAAACAAACAAACAAAAAACCAAAACAAAACAGAGGATTAAAAAAACCAAAAGGGCACATACAGGGAAAACTAGAAGACCTTTCAATTCCCTGGTCAAAGTTGCACATAAATTAAACATATGTTTGACTAATTTTAATTTATATTTCCTTCCTTTTAATTTCTAAAATCTGTCATTCTTTTGTACTGTAACAGCCTTAATTTGATTAAATTGAAAAGGGTAGAGTGAATATCATACCTGAAAAGGTAACTAACCTCTGCAACATTGATATAATTTTGTAAAATTTCATGATTAATAACTGAAATCTATTACAACAGTGTATTTTTTTTAATGGTGTAATTAGTAAATAATGATTAGGAACAAAGGTCTTTATAGCATATTTGTGGAAGGTGTATCTAAATAAAAGTTTTCTTGGCTACAGAACTAATTTTTTTTTTCTCAGGCAGAATCATTAAATTAAAAGGGAAGGGAATGTTTTATATCATTTATATTACACGGGCAAAAAACCCACCCCAAAACACAGCTGAGATACCTGTATGACAAAATGAGCTCCATTTTGAAGAAATGCATCATTTCGTATAGGTATATTTACAGTATTTTGTGCTTTTCCTTCTGGAAAGATGAGAGTATTTCTTCTAGACACATTTAGAATGCCATCTTTTGCTCTCTCAAGATCCAGAGCTCCAGCTGGAATGTACAGTGCAGTATAAACCAACTGCACATCTCCAACTGTTCCTCCTTCCCTTGTAAAACTCAAGGATAAAAAGCGTCCCTTTGGATTACTTTCAATCTTCTGATTCTCCAAAGGATGGAATTTTATTAGGCCATAAACATCATCACTGTCCTGAATGTAAAATAGAAGCTGCAAAGCAGAAAACAGCATGCTACATTACTTTATAACATAGTTTCATGCCTTCACAAAAACATCTCCTAACTGTCACCATCCAGTTTTCTCTTTAGCGAACTGGCATCAGGAAAGAAATCAGATTGAGAGCCCCAAAGTATTCTTTTTACAGAAGAAGCATGGCACTGACAGTGGCAACTTTCCCATTATGCACCATTGCACGTGCCAGAATGAGTTCTGGGTAACTGACTTTTTTGGTTGAGCAGCCAAAGTGAATAATTTAAAAATGTTTCAGATTGTAAAGAATTTTTTTTTTTTTACCAAGCTCATTCGAACCATTTTTGAGAAGGACAAAGGAGGAACTTGAATCACAGAACTGCCAGCAATTCCAGCCACCCTTTATTCAGTAGTTCAGAGGTTACTGCTTTAATCACCAAACTTTCCCCTTGAAGTTGTTACTGTGTAAAACATTTCAGTAATCATTAAAACAGCAAATTAACAAGTGAAAATAACTTTCCCATCTTCTGTTAGAAGGCAGTCACTTGAGACAGCATTTATTCAACGCTTTTGTTGCACACTGGGAATAATCTGAACTGAATGCTACCACAGTAAAAAGGTCTGGCATTGTCCACTATACTCAGGCAAATACTTTAGATATGGCTGTATACACTAAGATTATATTAAGGATTAGTTTGCTTGATCTTTATCCAAGACCAAATCCTTTCACCTGTTCAGCTAATCCATCAATCAATCAAAGTTGTTAAAACTGGAAAAGTCTTTATTACTCACTAGTACCTTTGCCAAAAGAATTATAGAAGTAGACTTACCTCAGATGGCTCACCGACTTCTGCACCTCCCTGTATTGTATGAGTTAGGAGTTTCAGAAGATAAGGCTCTGCCTCTTCTGGTATATCATCATCAATAATGTCCAGAGGAAGTGTCACCAGCATCTGTCCTTGATCAAAACCTATCTCCCCCGCCTCTGGAAATAGGTCTGTAGTCACAGGTGAGGGATCACTATTATTTCGGATTATAACCCAGGAAACAGAAACATTTCCATGTGTTCCACCATTTCTTACAATTGTGATCCCTTCAAACCTGTGGTTTTGAATGAAAACAAAAGCCCACAAACCACAATTATTATTGGCATATATGGTTACCAATTCCCTAAAATATTTACACTGACCTAAGTGGTATAAATCTTAGCTGCTTGCAACTGACATTTGACTCAAGGCTTACAGATTGTGAAATCCTAACACATATGTAAGACTTGAGCATTTACTCATGAGCTCTCTGTAAAATCTCTGAAGATACGTTAGATCTCACTTGATTTACAGCAAGAAAGATACTGAGAAATGAGTGGAGTCTTGGCATGTTTTACATTTGTCTTGAGAAATACAAATCAAATTTCAGAAAACTTTTTGCCTATGCTACATCATGAGCAGTTATAAGGCATGAGCATTGAAATAATGATCTTGAATGAACTGTTTGCCTCTGTAATAAAAATATATTCAGTTACTGATATTTATGATATGGAAATGTCATGCTGCCTTCATCTGACAAGTGCATAGCTACAACAAAAAGTCTGGAAATCATAACTTACAAGCATTTAGAAAGCAGGCTTCATTTCTTTACTATGTATAGAAAAAAAAGATAAATACTTAAGTGCTGGGCCCTACATACCACAAAATATTCTTTCAAAATTTCTCATAGTATGATAGTTTGAGACATTATTTTTTTCTTCAGGGATGAACTACCAGTGATTAGCAGAGGATATGTTTATTGAGATTATCAATATTGTGTATCAGTCTGCCTATAAAATTTGTAGAGAGCTTTAATTTCAATCTGTCTGTAAAATTGCAAATATTGAAATTACTTTTAAGGTAACTATTTCATGGGAGACACTGAGCCAGTTTTTTTTCCTTTTATCAGAGACTGGCTTTATAGATAGTAAGTACAAATATACACCAAGGGTGTAAGACAGAAATCTATTTCCCACTGAACCTGCGTGTAGCAGCATCACAACTTCACTGATCCTACCTTTAGATTAAGGAGTTTTCACTATTCTGGTAATGTGATTGACTAGTCATGGCTTATTTACCTACAATTTATCGATATTAAATTACTTTCTGTATAATTAGGCATTCCCACTTCCATGAAATCTTTGTAGATACAGCTGATAATAACAACACACTAATTGATTACTACATTGTATTTTAACAGTGATTTTATAATTACTTTAATGATATGCTAAGGATGCATAACTATTACAAACAAATCTCTTAAACTGACTAGATACTAGACTCTACGATCTGTAGTACCTTGAAATTTGATCTTCATCAACGATAACAGTTTGAGCTAACAGAACACTGTGGATTGACAGCACTCCATAGGGTTTATCATTCGGCTGGATAGTGACGTGAACAACAGATGGATAAATCAAAACAGCATCTCCCCGCAAAGTGTCTTTAAGAAGCATAATCTGAAAGGTCTCAGCAATCTCAGGTATGGCATCATCAAGGATCTTAAATTTCAAATGTGTTTCATGAACTAGAGGTGGGAAAACAAGAGTTGTATTTGGCTGTAGATCTAGGAAGTCTACATTAAGCTGTGCATGTGCAGTTGAATCCCCAGTTATGATGGCGTAACTGACAGAGACTTCGTCTTCATCAGGTCCAATTAATTTTCCACTGACATCCTTACCACGAACCACTTGGATTGTTACCACTTCATCTTCCTCAGGCACCATATAAGCATTCTGAACAAAACGCACGGGACTGTCATTTTTCCTAATATTAATCCAAACAGAATTTTTTGTGCTGTTGATTTCAGCCCCTCCTTCCACGCTCTTCAGACAAACAACAAAGACTTCATCATTTTCAGGTACCTGGAAAAATAGTATTAGCAATCATGTGTAAGTCACATTTCAAATATATACTTATACTGAGAAATGTGGTTTATGTGTTTTGCAGAAGAGTGAAACAATACCAACTTGAAAGTTCATTTCATATTAAAAGAAACAGGAAAATAGCCTTGTTTTAAAAATTTTTTGAAATTTTTTTTCTTGTTTTAAAAATTTTTAATAGTCTTGTGCTAAAAATCCCTTTTCAAAATTTAATGTTTTTATTTCCCAAAACATACTTCTGAAAGAGGGCAGAAAGTCAAACAAAAAACACAAATAAAAATTAGTCAAGAAAAATCTTCACAAAAATCTTCATCTTTACAGATTGAGAGTATGAGGAGAACAATTGCCATTTTTGAAAGCCCCCTCTACTTGGAAACAAGTACTCCTCTCCATTACTTAGATTTGAGTTTTCTTTTTTCTGATGTTGATTCTGATCTATCTCTATGTATTCTCTATATACCTTGGCCCATCCATCCCTGGAATCCTTTGTTCAGACACACCCACAAACCCAGGCAAAATTTCCATTACAGATCTGAGAAAGTGTTTGTTTGCTCTCAGCAAAAATTTAGATGTTGGTATTTCTACAAAACAAGTGTTTAAAACCACATTTTAGTTCTAGCTATTTCTTCTCCAATGTCTGATGCAGGAGACAATAAAGAATGGCCTATAAATAACAAATTACAGGATTAAGGATGAGATTTCTGCTTTATATTACTTTATAAATAAATATATGGCCAAAAATTGGGGCGATCCTAAATCCTGGGTATCCTGTCCAGGAGTTGGACTTGATGATCCTAATATATTCCTTTCAACTCATCATTTTTATGATTCTATGATTCTATATTTTATTCCCCAAATCCTGATTAGCTACACCTATGGAACTAAAAAAATACTGTTATTTTATTAATACAAACAGATATAAAGTAAACTTTTAAAAATTATTTGTGACCTTTGCATTTCATCCTTACTGTGAACTACTGGAAACCGGTAGCATTTGCTTCTGAGAGGAATTCCAAGATAAAACCACATTTTCTGAAAACCCTGCTGCTGTCCAATACTTCTTTCTCTTTCAAATTCATTTGTTTATTGGTCACCCTCAGATCCTTTTCTAGGGCTAAAAGAGTGGGCATGGTAGCTTATGCCAATTTAGTTCCTTTGGCTTTGGCACTGAAACATGCATAATGCTGTTCACTGATACCAGGGTTTCTTGTCAGTGTGAGATCTGGAAGATCTCAGTCATGAACTTCTTATATTGAAGTACAATATAGTTGATCTACATCAATAAAAAAAAATGCTAACTTGTGTTTCATTTAGTTGACTAACTGATATTCCATCTGGCATAATTTAAAAATATACATTTAAGAAAGTCAAAATGTATCCACAACTTTAGCTATAGTTTACATCTTAACATCTCATATAAACAGAGCATTTTGGAATTCTTAACGGCATCATTGTTGACCAAGGAAAAACCCAGTCAGACTTCAAAGACAACAATATCAAAGATTTTCAGTGCTGATTTGCTGCTTTCATTTTCTGTTAAAAATGTTCCATTGTTCCTCACTAAAATAGGAAACGTACACTATAAAATTACTATAAATGTACCACTGTAGAGATCAGAGCTACACTCGCCTGATTTTTGTAAGAAAAATGCTTTGCAATTGAGAACAATAGCTGTTACAGTTTTTCTTAACTTCAGATCTTAACAGCTCAAATTAAGTTCTGAGAGCAATGCTTATGCAATGCTTATGCATTCCACCACCATTATCAGTAAAGAATTTTTTCACAAAATTAACCTCTTGTGTACAGCTGTGGAAGATTTCCAGTGAGTGGACCACCACAGCTATACAGATCAAACTTTGAGTGAAAGAGCATTAAGAATATCTGTCAGAGGAAAAGTAAATCACACCCTCCTCATAAACCTAATGAATTCTTTTCATATATAAGTTACAGAAATAATGCATCTAATCTGATAGAGATATTTCTACACAGCAGTTTGGCACAGTCTCTTAACACTAGTATCAGTTTAGACTTGGGAGACTATTTTCCATAATTAACAGGAATATGAAAAAGAATTGCATTAAAGTTTCCTACTTTTAATACAGAATTTTTTTTCCCCTAAGTAATTTTTTTGTGAATTTCTTTATCAAGTTGTTCAGTACCATTTTCACTCAGAAAAATTAATATAAAATAAATAAATATATTACTTTCTATAGTAAATATAGAAAGGTCAGTCTAACAGATGACAAAAGAACATCATCCTTGACAATACAAGCACATCACTATTTCATCTGAATAAAAATATAATGCTTTCTTGATTGCTTATACTTTTACTGTACAGCACCAAACGGACCTAGTCAGAGCAGTCAGGGTATGTTCAGAAACTAAAAATATTAACTGATGAAAAATACAGACGCAAGATTAAAAAGATAAAATGATAGCCCACAGAGAAAACTGAAAATCACTTTATGAAGCAGAAGGACTTGTAGCCCTGTTTAAACCAAGCACTTTTATAGCATAATATAAAAAGTCCCTCCAGAACAGCAGCCAATCTATACATCCAAACCAAAAATGTTAGCTTGTTTTTACCTGATCATCAAGCACTGTTAAATTATAAATCAACACTGATCTCCCAGGGGTAAATGTAATATTTCCTCTGGCTGGACTTAAGTCTTCTTCAGCTGGATTTGGTCCATCTTCTATCTGCAAATAATTGATTTTATGATAAGAAATACATAGTTGGGAAAATCTACTCTTTTTTGGCAGATGGAGTAAATCAGAGTAGGCATTCTGAAGAAATTCTGTATTGCCAGAGAAAGAGGAAGAAAACTACTTCCATAAAGGCCTTTGAGAGCTCTTTGGTATCTACTGATGCAAAAGTGACTCTTTTAAATAACAGAAAGGATAGTCCTGCTCTTTTAATTTAACTAACATTTCCTAATCAGTTCCAAGACAAGATAATAGCAATTACTCATTTTGTGATCTTTCTATCTTGACTTGTGATACTAAGGAATTTACAATTAATACTAAAACCTAAAAAAATAGTAAGACCTATAGACCCAATATGTTAGAGTTTTGGTTTAGAAAATCTGTAAATTTTTTTCAACATATGCATATAAACTACATTTTCAAATTAATCTGATAAATTGTGCAGATAGCAAAATTTATTGGATTTTAAAACAAACATATCTGCAATGAATAGCACAAAGAATCTCTGAACATTATCTATACACGCTGCATTTAGCATGCAATAATATCCAGCACAAATCTTTTGAGATTTTGATATATCTAGATTAAATCTTTGATGACAGCTGATAAAGAAATTTTTGAGATAGAAAAGAATTACCTGTAATTTTAAAGAATATAATAGAATCAGATCTAAACAAGGAAAAAAAAAATCTCCCCTCTCACAATAAAGGCAGTAAGTATATCCCATTCACAAGAAGTATGTAAGTAATGGCCCAAATATTGAAGTAATAATTTTGAAAGGCTGAAATGTCTGGGAATTCAAACTGAATTATAGATATATATAGATATATTTATCTATAATATATATATATATAGATATCTGTATCTATAGTTATAGATACAGAATTTCACAAAATGTTGTGCTCTACATTTACATGTTTGAAGGTGGCACAAGCACCTTCAAAAGAGTCAGATGTTTATAAATCTTGAAAAACTATACAAGAAATTTCTTGCACACTCAATAGACATAATTTGCTAATAATACCATCAAATGTTGCTTCAAATATCTTCCTAAATGACAGAGAATACTCATTTTTTAAATATATCTTCATTTTTCCTAAATTAAGCAGTTAAATAACTGTAATATTTTCCACTTGAAAGACTATCTTTTCATTTTATGAAAGAGAATTAACAAATGTAGACATAAGTATTTACTCCTTTCACTTCAATAAACACTTCAATAAGTTATGATTATGGCCTCAGAGCTTCATCTAACAGACAGAGGTCTGAAGCCTTCTTGATAAACTCACCTCAAAAGTTACAACGACCGTCCCGTAGGTTCCTCTCTCCCTAATTAGAGTGAGAGGCAAAAATTCATTTCTGCCCCTAGGCTCATTCACTGTGATTAAGGCAGACTAATGAGGAAGAAAAGGGACAGACAATCAGGCACAGATCAAATATCACAGCAGAAGGAAGAAATTGTTACCATAGAAATACCAAACTCCCACAGACAAGTTAATCCAATCTGCAAACCAGTCCGCTGATGGCCTACATTTCCTAGCAACCAATTAGTTCCACTAATAAAAAGCTTGAAAGGTTTGAGATTAAAAAAATTATCATAAAGTGTGTAAAGTGGGTTTTCTTGGCTTTTCGGGTTTTTTGTTCTTTTCCTTTGTTTTTGTTTTTGGGGTTTTTTTTTGTAAATGAGCATAGTTACAATATACATTGGCATTTGAGCACTGGTCATATTTACAGGAGTTCCTAACCCTATTAAAAACAGGTTTTCTCCATTAAAAACTCATTTATTAGATACTAGACAATGGATTCTGTCTATCAAACTGTTACAGTTGACAGATTTCAAAGACTTACAGCACTTCACAGAGCAGCAGGGCTTAATACTGTGGTGCTAAAAATTTTTCTTAATGGATTTTTTTCAGGTAAGTCTTCTAAAAACTATATTGCCAAAATGCCAGCAATAAAGCTTAGTTTCTCTTTCTGCTAACACAAACCTTGTATTATTGCAAATATCCTCCATACCACCAAAGTCACACCATCCTTATCCCCAGAAGGTGTTATATTATGCATGTATCATGATGCTGCTCTTACAGCTTGAGAGTTAAATATAAAATCACTCTGTTAGATGGGAAAAAGGTATATATTCTTAAAATTTCCAAGCCACCTCTTTAACCTTCCTATGGTATTACTCCTCATTTCTTCCAAAGTATATTGAGGGCCAGTGGGACTGAACAGCTTCTAAAAGCTATATATTTAGATGAGCAACATAGATATTCATGCAGGTTTGAGGATCTTAGGCAGCATTTCAAAACATAAAAGCATTAGAAATATTAAAGCTGTATATATGTATGCATACATATGTATGAAATATCTTGAGATGTTTTCAGAGATGTAATTCAGAATCGGTTTTCAAGGGATTTGGGCGAATAACTAACCAGCATCTTTGACAATTTCATCTTTATGTTTTCTAAAATATTCTATAATATATCATATAAAAAGTCATACCATGTTAAAAGAAATTATTCCAAAGGCATTGTCATTTGATAAGATTGTTACAGTGACAGATTTGGGGGAACCAAGTTTTATCCTTGTAGATGGTTTCTAAAATTAAAACAAAAATAAGATATTAAGTATGGTAACAGGGGAAAAAAAAGGCATTTTGATTTTACTGTCTCTTAATTATATTAGCTTACAAAAAATGTATGTCTTTTTATTATATATCACAATGAAAGTTGTTTAAAGCTATAGAATGCACTAAGATAATTCCTAATTACTGTGGAAATACACTGTAAACAGTCAACAGTAAACTACTTGAAACGAAGTTATATGCCCATAGACATGTAATATTGGCAAATAAATAGAAAATTTATTTTTACTCAATTGACATCTTACTTATTCATTAACTGTTAGCTAAAAATATATGAATGTAAACCCCTGTCTTGTAGCATAACTCCTGTGAAGCACATCAATATGAAGAAATTTATTGGTAAATATTTATAAAATTGCTTGGGTTTAGATAAGTCACATTTAACCTCTGCTTCTGGAGGACTGGAAATCATCCTCTTTTTCTGCTACTTCCACCATCTCTTTCATGAATATTCTAGGCAGGACAACAGAAAAGGCTGAATCTCCACAATCTAAGTCTTCTGGGCTCTAGTGTACCTTCATATGTCCACAGCTGAATGCAATGCCTGCTCAAGTGTCAGGCACAGCAACACGACACAGACACATCCGTAGAAATGTAAACTTTCTGAAGGGCAATAAGCATCATCCTGCTTGGACTCCAGATTTTAGTTCTTACCTATCACTGCTCACAAGCAGTAGGACTACACTGAAATCTATGAAATACCATTCACCCATATTAGATTACCCACTGCTTTCTGTGGAATAGATACATTGAAAAATTGAGACTTACCAGTAGTGTCAAGTGAAATGTGAATGTCTCATCAGCCTCTGGAAGATCATCATCACAGACAGATATATACACTGTTCGGTTTGTTTCTGTATCGGGTATAAATGCAGCTGCATACGTGTCAAAAAAGTCTCCCGTGTTCTCTCCTTCAATCTGCAATAAAAATACAATCAAATGCCACCTCCTTCTTCCTTCAATATGTTCTGTATTATCATTCTAGACTCATTCAAACAGACTCACACTGTGTAAGCAGGTGAAAAAAAACCCTAATAAAATAAACAGAACATTTTCTTCAGAACCACTTATGACTTCTTTCTCTGCATAATGTACCATATGAAAAGGTTTTTTTATTGAAAATGCTAGTACAGGAAGCACAGATCTGTACAACTCATAATACTCTACACGAATCAAACTTACCTTAGGATGTACCTGCCCTCTGCCTTCTATTCTAAGCACTGGAAGGAGCTTAGGCATTCAACCTAGACAAACAATTTTATCACCAAGGCTGGCAAGATTAAGTCTTCTAAAAAGAATTTCCCTCCTTCCATCTCAGCCAACAGAAGAAAATTCCCCTGATTCTACTGCAAGTGAGGTGATTAAAGGAGAGATTACAAAGGCAGTCATGTAAAAACAGCAAAGGGTCTAGACTAAGTTTACAATTGGGCACTGAGACTAAAAGGAGAGAAGCCACTGAACCAGCATAGCTGCCACACCTAAATTATCCTTCCTAGAAGCTAAAGTCTTGAAAAAACCATTGTGAAGAAGACTGTTCTTCCTTTCAGAACAGTGAAATTAGAAGTTCAGAGAAGAGGAAACAAAGGGACTTTTGTGGATCTCACCTGTCTCTCTTATCAGTCACATTCTCAACTCTCCATGTTTCTGAGTCCCGAAAAGCTCTTTAAAAAGTTATCAGCAGTTACTGAGAATATAACTGCCATGGCTTCTTACCGACACAATTGCTGTGATGTTAGCAGGCTTCCCTGTCCTTTCAATTACAAGACGTATAACAGTTGTACTTGTTTCATTGACTACAAATTCTGTTTGTCCGCCAAACTTCACTTCTGTTTCTCCAGATGTGAAATGAATGAGTAATGCTAAAAGCAAATGAACTAAAAAAGGAGCAGAGGGCATCCCTGTAGAAAAAAAGATATAAAAAATAAATTGAGAATCTAAAATACACAAAGCATTTGTGGTTGACCTTAACAATCCAGATGACCTCCTTCAACTCTTCACATACTATGATCATCCTGTGAGTTTCAAAATGAGATTAAAACACACAGAAGTCTCCACTACAACCAAGTCATATAATGTAAATATCATGTGCTTCTAATTCTATTTTCATAATTTTTATTTAGTGATTTTCTAGACAGTATTTATCAACCTCTTCAAGTAGAGGAATAAGGAGCTTCTTTTAAGAAAAAAAAAAATTACATTACCACAACTGTTTTCATTTTCAATCAACAATAATTAGCTGTAAGGTGGACAGTTCAATTTCCACTTTCTTTGCTCTCTAGATTGTCTTTAAAAACACACAAAAAATGACAGGAAGGGTGAAGGGTTGGATACTTGCAGACCATCTCACAGATCATTTTCTGACATTTTTATCACCATGAAATATCCTTACACATTTGCATATGTACTTGAGTCTTATCCCATGATCCTTTCATGTGTTCCTGTCCCAGAGAACAACTGCAATACTTTGCCATTGCAATCTTTGTACAGCCCTGCTTTGATTTTTATTTGCTTCTGCACAACATCTAGTATTTCCTGTTAGGATATGCAAACTTACAACCAAGGTTTTATCTTACTTTCTCCATTTCTCTCCATTTCTCATCAGAGTCCAGTTTGGTGATGTAAAATGCAATTTTAAGTCTTGGTGAAGTCATCAGGTGTTGATACTGTGAAAGCTAAATTTTTAAAAGAATATGGCACAAGAAATTTCAAATGGCTGCATTGTTCTGCAGAGGCTTACATTGTACAGTGAGCATGTGGATGCTGGGAGAGGGCAGATTGCTGTCATAAGGATCTTAGAAGTTTTGGAAAAAACAAAGAGAACAAAGTTGTGCTCCAAACACCAAAACGCGTTACAACATCGAACTTTAATTGAATTAGTTCCCTCGCCAAGTTTCTTTTAATCTGTAATAACTATTTTACCCTATTACTTTTAAAAATTTCTGTACAAAAGGTACAAGCAGTATTTGTGTAATTAAATATATAAATAAAATTTCACTTTGCTTAAAATTATCCTTCTCAGTGTTACAATTCCCAGACAAATATGGTCAATCACAGTCATATAAACTGTTCAGAACATATTACATTAATATTTTCTTATTAATAACATTTAAGATCAAAAGTTTGCAAAGCAGTTTCCTCTCATTATTTAAGAGCTGCAGTTATGAATATTTAGTCACAAATCATCACTAAAACAGCAAATGTTATGAGAATATTAAAACACATTTTTGTAAAATGTATGTCAAATTTGAATCAGAACTGAGGTCCAGTACACATTCTGAATGTTTTGTTTGTAGTCAGATAGTTTTAATTCTGGACTGAACAGAGAATAAGATAGCCTTCATATCACTAAAACTAACACAGCTTCAGAAAGACTTCAAGTCTTTAATTCATCTTGCAACAAATTCTGTCCGGGCAAGGATAATTTTATGTTGTGAGTACTTGAAATAAATTACTTTCAGGCAAACTAAAGAACAAAAAGATCCACACACATGGCTTATTAACTGCATACAAATTGGAAGTCAAGAAATCTATCAGTGTCTTTCAGAATACTTAAAAGCAAAGACTGGTGGGTTGACAAAGTTAGTTGATTTTAAATATCTGTAACAATAAATTCATCTAGATCTATTGAACATCACAGAGGGAACAGCCGAGAAAAAAAAAACTTAATGCAAAAAAACAGGACTAACTGTTTTCTCTATGAAAACAGCCATTCTTTTCACCACCCACTTGAACGGTGTCTGACTATTTCTGAAAAAATGTCACACAGTAACGATTTTGCTGCATAGCTTCACATTACTCCAAACTTTTACTACCATGAACACAGTCCTTCAAGATATCCATGGCTCTTACTGGGAATTCAGTGTGCAACAGACCGACAGAAACAATGCTTGAGTCTCACATATCTATCCATTCAGTAATTCTAGTTCAGCAAAAACTGACAGTAAGAAGCAAAGATAAAAAACATACACATAAGACTCCTAGGATTTAAAATTATCAACACTTCCAAGGTTTTTCTTTTTCTAGTTTTTGCGGAACCGTTCTTGTAAAAAAAAAAAAAAAAAAATAAAAAATAAAAAAAAAACCAAACAAAAAAACCCTTCAAGCTGGAGAGAGGAGTTGTCTAACTTTTGTAAACTCTCAGACAGTTACACTGTCTGCAGATGCAGGCGTCATCCATACTAAACTGAGGAATTTGTTGACCTTTTAGCTTCAGCTGTTACCTAGTCATAGACTTCGCCAATGCCTTCCCACGGTACATGCTTCTAGTAAATAATACTGAAAACATGATCCTTGAGGGCAAGATTACGAAGTTTAGAATTACTTGAATTCTATTACTTCTACTAGAGAGCATTCTAAAACTATAGGATTACTCCTGCGGAACAAGAGAAGTTTCACAATCAATCACATCAATTATTCAGCTGGTGTGTATCCTTCCTTGTTACGTTATTTGTACTAAGATTTACTTTGCACAGCCTGCCAGAAGTAGTTTTTACTCTGTTTGCACAAATTAAACTTTTTAAATTGTTATTTTTTAAAAACTGATATGATGTAATATAATAAAAATACCATACATCAAGACTAAGAGAATGAAGAACAAATTTATTCAAATAGCTGAAAATGTACTATATGTCCCAGTATTTTACTTTATTTAAAATGAACTCCCTTTGTACACTAAATTCCTGTGTAAATTTATATGGGAACACAATTTGTTCTTTATTAACTATTGCATAAAGTTCAGCAGAAGCCTTTGCAAGATCAGGGATTACAAGAGCACCCTTCCTTACTTCCCTCACCTCATTAAACCACCAATGCCTCTAATTTGTGACTTGATTTTTTAAATTAAGCTGAAACTCTAGTCCTTGTTCACTGCTAAATTTTGGTAAACCATGCATTTGGTGATCAAGTACTCCCCTCTGTTTCAGCTAAATATTATTGAGTTCATTTCTCTCCATCCAGGATACTGAAATATTCTAGTTAAATTAGTTTAATGAGCCAAAGTCATTGAAATGTTTTTATAACAACGTTTTTATAACAACTACAAGCAATAGAGCATCACACATCTTTAGAGCACGTACAATGGATTAACCATTTTGTTGTCAGTATCAGTGGTAGTGTAAAACAATGCTATGTACTGAGGCCTAGATGATGTTTCTATGTGATTTATAACAAAAATTTCTGGCATCAAAACCAAACCATATCTTTTGGATAATAATAATCTGGACATTTTAATGGTATTAAAGGATTTTAAAAGTAAAGAAAATCCCATTATTCCAACATATAGTTTTAAAAAACTAATGAAATCCAACTCAGAATTCTGAGTCATGATCCCTAACTAACAATTTCTTTTAGTGTGCATTTTATGGCACTTCTGAAGCACATTTGTATTTTCCACTAAAATATGGAATACTAGTGTAGAATTGAACAAATCATATACTGATTCCACACAGCAATTTTCACAATACTGGCACAATTTATATAAGGAATACCATTTCAATCAGTTGTCCAGTGGTATTCAAGTTAGGTTTATTAAACTGGTGAATCACCAGGATCAGCTTGCTGTTCCCAGTCAGTTTCTGGGACAAATTTCAGATGAAGACTTTAAGGATTATAAAGAATGAATCGTTTTTTCTGCAGACTTTTACACCAGCTTCTGTGCTTAATAAATTACACCCAAAAGAATGAAGAGATCTCCTGGCTATTTTCTTTGAAGTATGAGGGAATCTATAGCCCAACGAAACACGGAGAGATCAACAAGGACAGATCCTGATTAAAAATCTGAAATGAAATGAACATAAAATGCCAGATAGAAAATGGGAAGTGGCAAAAGAAAGAGAGTTTACAAATGGATGGAACATGGGATTAAGTATTCTCTACCTAAGAGTTGTCACAGGAGAAGCAACAAGCTGAAGAAGCACCATTCCCACCCAACAGCTACAGCCTGATTTGCCACTTGCCCATCCTCACACAACTCACTGTATATTTCTAAAGCCCACAGACACAGGGAGCAAGAGTAACTCCACATTTACTTGTCTACTCCCAGTGATTACAAATACCCAGCCAAGTCGAACATTAAAAAACTGTAATGCCTAGTACTAGAGTACTGCATTAAGTACAGCATTACAGCTATCAGTGGTTGCCAGAGAGAAGTCTCTTCATGGCAGAGTTGTCAGAAGCAAGCAGCATTCTTGGCTGAATACAATGGGAGACAGATACATGTGCTCTTTCATAAAGTGGCGATTCTCTGCAGTAGATAGGAGCAGCATACAGCATGAAATTTCACAAGGTCATTGCCATTGCTGCACCTGCTGTAGAAATGTATTAAAACCCTGCATATTTTCAGCATTTTTATTTTAGGCATTCTCAGAACCTCTTGACATTTACAACAGAGAACAACCTGGAAAAGCAGCAGAGATTATAAAAACTTTGATTTACTAAAATTGTCCTTTCTATGTTGTCAAGGCTCCAAATTAAAGGGGAAATATTTTATTTTGGACTTGTTTTTCTCTTGCCTCAAAGCTCCCACAGTTCACACATGTGAAAAAAACAGGTCACAAGACCCAGCATATGGATAGCAGACATTACCCAAGCCTGGTCTGCTGGTTGTTCATCATTTGGTTTGGGCTTTTTGTTTGTATGTGGAGTAAGTCTCTCACTCTAATACAGATTGGAAAACAGTTTTCCAAAGGTGCTATTTCAAAACAATATCCACCTATATCCCCTTTTTGCCTTCAGTCTGCTTCAAGGTGAATAAAAAAAGAGAATTATACTGACTCTGTGTGCATCCCTGGACCATGCTAATAGTTGCATAGTCTGTCTCAGCAGTTTCCATGAGCATTCTTCAATGTCACTGAATGTCTTTGCTTTCCATTTTTCTATATGTTTTCCTGTCTTTCTCTTTACTACAAAGGCCTGTCAGATACCTGACATTCGCCTTCATATTACTGGCATTGGAAAGTGCTAACCAAAGCAGCACAAATCCAGACTATTAGGTGCTAAAAATCCCTTGATCAGCTTTCACTGCTCTGAAGTTTTTGGTCTCAGTTGCCTGCTTCCCTAGTCACTACTGCTGCCTTGACAGAACAGTACGGCAGCACATCAGTAATAAAAAGATTAATCTGCATTTGAAATTAATGACACTGATGTCAGTCAAATATACCCCTGACCACTTTCTTTGCAACAGTTGGAATATTTTCTTTTAAAAAAATCTTGTTATCTATTACCATATGTATTACCGGGAATAGTGAATTAAATGTAACCTGAATATCTTCATATGACAACTCTTGCTCATTCAATTACTCTCTCTTGGAAAAGGCATGCAAGGATGCTTCACTTGGTTACTGCCTGCCTGCCACTATATTTATATTTACTAGTCAGGAAGGTACATCTATCATCACAGCCAGGAATCAATCATAAAGCAGTAAAAGTGAGGCCAAGACAGAGGTATAAGGAGAAACTCAAATCATCTCACCCTGTTATTAGAGGTCACTCAGAGTTAAAAAGTGTAAGAAATCCAGTGTAAGAAGTCCCTTGCGACTACTCTGGCAATTTCTTTTCATTTTCTCAGAAGAATTTGAGTGGATCTAAACTGCATTCTCAATTTTTACATTCTAAACCACATAATCATCACTGAAGAACCAAAGGTTATCTCTTATGCCAGGTAATGCTAGAGATTTTCTGAGGTAACCACTTGTTCTAATTCTGGGCAGAGAATAAAGGGCAAAACTCTCAAGCAGCGTAGAATCCAGTATTTTTAGCAGCAAGCAGAGAGAATACAAATCTACAAAAATTTGCAGTTACCTTATAATTTTCATATCAGAGAACCACAAAATAATTTTGAGTAGCTGTAAGATCTGGATTGTTTTTACCCACAGTACCTCCAGTGCAACAACTTGGAGCTATTAAGGTTACTTTAAATATAGGTCTAACTACATCCTTTGAAAAGCAAGACCTTATTTTTCAACATTCCTACTTACAACAAAGTTAATGTAAAAGATAAATACATAGTTTTCAGCTCCACACTGGAAATAATTTTCCACTCATGTCGTTCTAATGAACACAGTGAACATCTTTCTCAGACAGAAATTAATTTACTGGGTATTCCAGAACCAGGGCTAGCTTTTTACCTAGGCATTTTGCACCAAGTAACTGCAACTTCAGACACTGTAAGCACTTATACCCTCTCTCAAAAGGTTTTTGCTCCAAAATGCAAGCGGCTTAAAAAAACCCAACACACCAAAAATCAACAGCCAAACCAAATCAAAACCAAGCAAGCCCCTCACTGAGATGCTTAGTATTCCCAGCTCATACTTGTAGAAGTAACTGCATGATTGAGGATGCCACAGGATCAGGCTGTTAACATATATCCAGAAATCCAGCTGATGAAGATTTGCAGGCTTCACTGCAAATCAGCCATTTATTATATTTCAGTAGAGATCTCAACTTTCACAATGATTTCCATTTGTCTCTCACCTTTGGAGGATTCTTGCATATCCTCAACACTCTCACTTAACAAATGTTGAGAAGGTATGTTGGCAGCTGAGGACAAGACTATCACAGTTTCAAATACCTAGTATCTGCTGTGAATGAAGTTCCATGGCCTGAATGAATAATATATGTCAGAAAAAGAAGTCATGGGTTTCTGCAATAGAGTGGTTATTTTTTTCATACTTAAAACTAAAAATAGAAGCAGTGCTTTATACATGATTTTATAGCAAGAAAAAAACCACAAAACTTTAGGTTACAGAACAGCAAAATAAAGCCTCATGGCGAGGATTAGATGGCATTGTTTCAGGTACACTGACAAAACTGTTGCTATCCACAACAGATCCCTACAATTTAATACACATATATGATCCAAACAAAATTTTTAATGGTTGCCTAATTATTACAATAATTGAATCAGTGAGATTTTCTTGAGTTCAAAAAAGCATATTATTAAATATAAGAATTTAAGGCATATATAAAACAAGGTTCTTTTCTACAATAAAACGTATTAATTTTTCATTAGATTGCAACAAATGATGTTAACTTAATTAAAGAATCTTTGTGTTGCAGAGTCCCCCAAAGACTTCTCTCTGTAGAAGTAAAAATATATTTGTGTAATTTGTAAAGATGATTAGTGTGGGGCCCTCACTCTAATCTATACTGTGGATTAATCTCTTAAATCTGGGCAATCTTTTTTTAGATAAAACATATAACAAAGTATTTATTTCTCAGAGAAGAGAACTCCTTAAGCAAAATTCGTTTGGATACAAAGCCTTCTTATACTACCTTTATCATGTATTCTGCTTTGCCTGGTTTCTAAACCTTTTAACCCATGTCACAATTTAATAATCACTATTTAATAATTATAATCATTCCCTTATTAACTGGGTATTTCTTTTCGTTCTTTTAAGGCACCCTGCAGTCCAAGACAAGGAAACCTCTTTCTTGATTAGTTATTTAAGACTAGCAACAATAACTATGCTGGAAAGGTGCTTTGAGAGGATTATACAAAGCTAGTTCTCAACAGCACCAAGCCAAAGGCAGCAAATTACAAACCCAAGTACTTCATTGCATGTAACCAAATTGGCTGGTTGAAATGCTAATTGCTTTTCAGCAAAGCGAAAGGCAGACAGGGGACCCTGAGCTTCAGAGAATGACAAGCATTTTTACCCCACTTCTGCACCATTGTCTTGCTGAGAATTATTCAAAATCTATTCATAAAGGTAGCTCTTTTCCTAACCTTTAAAAATGTGGGAAATTTCTAAAGCTCTTACCAACCTCAGATCTGTTGGCCTGCCAAACCCACAACAGATGGCTGAATTAAGGCCATGTTAAATCCTTAATGAAGCAAAGCTTGAAACAACGCAGAGCAGTAACATATGGGACCAGTCCAGAATAAGTGACTGAGAAGTTTCTTTCGCCATCAGAAAATTCGAGTCATAACTGGTATTCTAACTAATGAGTTTATACAAGTTACAAGATTAGAGAAACAAAAAATATCAAGGTGTAGAAAAATATATATTGCTGCTACATTATAAAGAAAATTCTGTCCTGACAAAAAAAATCCACAGACACAAAAGCTGTGACAAACATGCAAAGCATCTTCTCTGTTGTTTAATTTTGCCAGATAAATTTAGTCTATCAAATATGCAAATATGCCTGTTTCAGTAAGTAACTGCAATCTTGGTTTGGATTTACAAATTATTTCAGTACAAGAAACTACAACCACTTTAGGTTTTAGGAAATATTCATAAGCCAATCTATGAAACATTTTTTTCATATTTGAGGCATATTTCAGAACTTACAGTTTGAAAATTCTTTCTGCAAACTGCCTCAAGTTCTTATACACAGAGTCAGCTAAATCTTGGAAGTATTTATCTAAACAAAGTATTTCCCAGTGAGATTATTCACTGAAAAGGTGACTTAAGCAAGTGAGAGTTTGCAGAAATTTGTGAAATAATTTGTGATTTAGTAGCTTTTTTCCTGAATAAAATATGCTACAGTGGGTCCACCTGGAGTAAGACAAATGGCATAATTTTGCTTTCCCCATCAATCTTTTTGTTTTCCTTAAGAAATAGTAGTATAGCTCCTATTAAACAGACATAATTCTTGAATTTGTGGAACTACGACAATGCCTACAACTGACAGCAGTGGCTTTGTAAAATTCAATTTGATGATGGAGATACTATGTAGCACCTGACTCAACACATATTGAGAGAAGCATTTAGACACTATGTATGCTGATTTCTACAGAGGAAAAGAACTGTTAAATTCACATGTATATTATATTGCATTATATTATATATAATATACAAAATTGGCTATACCATAATTAGCCAGTCTTGCAGAGCTGAAATGCAAGCACAGTTTCTACAAATGAGTACAGATAATCAAGAGGATTACATGTGTAAAAATAATTGCATATGTGATCATAGTTTTAGAAGGTGTAGGCCTAATAGTCCATGAGCAAATAATTTCAGAATATTCTTTTTATTTACTCTTGCCTACCTAGTTTTTTTTCTTAGTGAACAACTAAATTGACCCAATACCAGGAACATCCTGGAAGAGGTTGGGATTATTCAGAAATAAAATTTAGCTAAACTGCATCAGATACCCTATCTCAAATAATAACAAGAGTCATACATAAATTTTGCTGTTTCAATGCTCTCAAAAACACCTTACACTTCAGATGTAGCTGAGACACATTTTAAATTTCTCTTTCTTCAAAGTGTGATGCAAGAATATATTTTTCCAATTTTTCAATAAAACATTCTAAAATTAAAGTTCTGTTAAGTTTATCGACATAAAAAAATACTTTAAAACCCATGCTTATTAAAAATCCCCTCATTGTTACCATGTCACAATTCTGAAAAATATGGTAGCTGTGTAACAATATAAAAGGTGATTTGTAGGTCATCAATATTTTTCTCACAAATTGCTATAATCATTGCTGCCCAATGATTCACCTGAGATTCTCACACACCTCTGTAGTGGGATTCTTTACTGTTACACAACTAAAAGAATATGCTTTCATAGCTTTTCCAATACTTTAACTTCAGGCATCATATTTACATGCTAATTAAAATATTCAGGTAGCAGTTGTAGATTTAAGTACTCTATTTTTTTATATGGAATTCCAAAGGAAACAAAAAACTCCTTGAAGATAATAAGCTTAACAAAATCCCATGGGTAGTAGAGATCTTAATACAGACTATGATTTAGACCCAATTCTGAAAATCTCTTTCAAATAAAACGCACAATTTCCCAAGGAAGAATTGTACAGTAGATTTGAATGCATGAGGATTGATCTCCTTCACTAGCACCAATAATTTGAAACTCATCCAGCATTATTTTTCAACCATAAAAATGCTGACAGCACAAATAAACTGTCCAGCACTAGTCTTCACAAAAATAGATACCATTTTTTCCCATTCATGTTTATGTGTCGAAGGCACAGATCACAGTTACAATAAGCATCATCTAATAAGTACACGCTCCTATTATACGTGTTAATTAATTTGCTCAGATGTAAATTTAGTTAACATCATTGATTTCTTCATCTAAAGCTATTATAACACAAAAGTGCATTAGAAAGCTGGGAAAAAAAACCTGTGCTCTAGAAATTAACAAAAACATAAATACTAGTAACAACTACAAATTATAAATTGTATATCCTTGAAACATGGTAGCTCTTATACTATTAAATATTGCCCATTTCAATTCTAAGCCTATTATGCCACAAATTATTTGATTTCCTCAGGAATCTCACTCTTTTCAGTCTTTCCACACAGAAACCCTGAAATCTGTTTAGTAGGAGTAGCTTGTTCAAGGCTTAAGGGACAGATAAACTAAATATATCACATTCTACCTTCAGTTATTAAACTGCCCTCATTGCAGAGTCCCAAAATACTTAGTACTTAACTATTCTAGAAAATGTGTATAAAGTACTATCAAGAAAGAAAAAACTAAAACACTTTTGGCTTCTATATAATGAATAAGATTATTTTAATCACCTGTTATTTCACATCTGCACTGTAAAGACTCATGAAAAACAATGATTTTTGGCAAGCAGTTCCATATACATTTGATCTTAACTTTATCTGGGTTAGCAAGAGTGAATTATGCAATGTCTTATATAGAATCAACATACCAAAAGCAAGAAGCAAAAGCAGTATTTCTAATTGTAATCACTTACATGCCATATTGCAATTATTAATGTTTAAAGCTCATTCGTTATTAGACAATTATTTGAAAAACTCATTCTTACTTTCAACTCACTCTCCTTTAAAATACACAGTGCATAGGCAGCTCCTCCCCTTCTATTCTCACCTAATTTAAACTGCCAATGTTTCCTTCTTTTTTGAGAGTCAAAAACTGCCGGCCTCAGACTAAGCTGTATCTTGATAGCATACCCTGAGAAGAGGATTTTCCATTGGAAAGACTATTGTTTCCACCTGCCCAGCTTTGCAGAGCAGAAAGAAAAGCTGCTGGAACAATAGAAACCTTAGCAGAGTGTCACCCTCCAGCAGCCCCTCATGGATGAGCGACAGGCGGACTGCCGCTGCTAAACCCCATCCCTGCCGCAACAGGTGCCGCCTGCAAAGCGCAGGGCCGGACAGGGAACATCTCTGCAGCCGACACAGCTCGCTTCCAAAGCAACTACTGCCTCAGGGAGAGGGACAACAAACGTACCTGGACCCTGGGACGGGAACATCCGCGTCTTCTGGACTCCGACAGCCGCCTGTACACCCTCCGTCACTCACGCATTATGCATTCCCCTCTCTCTACTCCTCCTTCTGTTCTGCGCAGCGTCCAGCACTCTCCTCCCTCTCCTGACTGCTGCTGCCTTCCCACTGCTGTGGAGATAAAAGGGGGTGGGATGGAAGAGGACAAAATTTTTTCAAAGCCCAGCCATTGCCACTGCACTGTTGTAGCTGAGACAGAGCCAGCCCCTCCCATCAGCACTTTGGCAGGTCTTCCACTCAGCTTAGACTGCATTGTCATATTACTCTGCACAGCAAAACTGACAGGTTTTATTATTGGATTATGACAGATTTTGGATTCAAGTCCTCAGTGGCACCTGAACATGCAGCTCATCTTAATTCACAGCTATACAGTGTTCTGGATGGAGAAACAATTTTGTTAGACAAACAATTTCCAATCCTAGATGAAGCGTTCCAGACTCAGACATTTCTCTAGCTAATATAAAATTCATATTTAATGGTCACCACCACCCCAAACAAAACCTGAGCCAAAAGAAAGACATAAGGGCAACACTCAGATTTTGTCAGTGTTGGCCCTCAAACTCATAAATTCTCTCACTTAGGAGCAAATAAGTATCAAATTTTCTTCTTACCCAGTAAAATGATAGAAGGAATAAATAGAGCACAGAAACATTCGGGCAAAACTAAGACAGAATCTAAAACACTCTGTGTCTTCTGATGTCATTAACCTGGTCACTACATCAAGTAGAGTTATGATGATTTGGAATAATGTAAACAAACATGAAAGGTAAAGAAGATGCTAGAGAATGATGAAAGGTTAGAAAAATTACTTAGTAAAAGGCATTTTACTAAGAAGAATTTTACCTATAAAAATGCTGTTTTAAATTAGAAGCATTCCACTTAACAAGCCATCCAGCCTAGTGCGGACTCATAGCAGGATAGGGTGAACTGCCTCTAAGAGGCAGTTTTTCCCCTCCTCTGACAAAAGGAGTACAAATAGTTATTTCAGACTACTACCTAGCTTTGTTAGGTAAGAAGAATCTCCCTATTTACTCTATATATAGCTAAAGAGAAAATCAATGTTGAAAAATAAAAATTTGCAGTATAACTGATAAAGGCATAAATAATCTAACAGGCAAATAGAAAAGTAGACATTAAGCAGAACAAACTCCAGTTTTTAAGAGTGGAGGAAATACTGGGATGATTGTCCAAACATTATAAAAATTCTCTTTTAAAAAAACCCTCAAATGTATTTTTTTCTTCTAAACAACTATGCTGTGCATGCAAAAGGTGTTCTGTTTGACAATCTGTTTAATCTCCTTGCACTAGTTCACCTTGATTTATATCTGAACATATTTTTGATCAGTACTTTATTATGCATAATCCTCATGTACCAGCAGCAGTTTATCTGGCAAAAAGACAAAAAAAATTGAGCAAGAAGCATCCCTTCAAAGGCCAATATTACTAGTGCAGATTTTTGCACCCGGCAGAACTTAATGTATAAGCATGAGAGATAAGTAACATGTTTTCCAATACCATACTTTTATTATATTTCAGCTTCAAAATATAGATACCATATTGTTTTTCCTTTCTAGATGAAGTGGCCAAAAGGATACTAGAGGTATAAGATTTTTTTTTTTATCTTTCATTCTACAATGTTGTTTCAGCTTATATAATTTACTTTATGTTTTCCTCTTTTCATCCAGTTGCTGTACAAAGCTTGCCTCCCACCAGCTATCAGAGGGGCTGCCTTAGCAGTCATTAGCTCTCAATTACAGAAAGCCTGAGCATATTAAATGTTTCAAACTATTGAGCTAGAAAACTAAGGAAGAGTGAGAATCAGACTTGGGTTCAGTAATTCACATGGTTATTCTCATGGGCTCTTTCCATAAAACTGCATTCAGATCCAAAATGACTGTTACCTTTTGCTGTGCTCTCTGACTCAACACAAGGTACTCCATGTTTTCTCTGAAACCCTGAGGATTTCCTGATTACTTTATTTAATTTTCATCATACCACTCCAGAGATCTGTACTTCCTTTTGTTACACTTGAGAGTGAGAGATCTCCCATAGGATTTTGTCAGTGATGGTCCTCAAGCAGCTGGAAGGCTGGTGGTGATTGACATCAGACACTTCACACACACTTTTAACAACTCAGCGTGCAGCCCACACTGCGCTCCCAACCCTTACAAATGTCAGAGACAAACAATCAGGACTGGTATTGGACCTACAACAGATCTGGCATTGCACAGAACTATGCCTGCAGGTCAGCCTTAGCTTCTCTTTTCAACAAAGCAGTAAATAAGATGTATTAAGTACACCCCTCACTTCTTTGTTTGTTTGGATATCCTTTGTTTTGAAATCATTAAACCTCTGTAAGCAAAAAATCACTCTGCTGCAAGTAAACCAACACTGAAAGCACCAGAAACAATGGACGCCAGTTTGTTTGTTTGTTTTGAAACCTTGCCTTTTCCCTTCATTGGCATCATCTGAAAGAAAAGACCACAGAAGAGGGAACTAGAAGAAGAAACAAATCCCTGGAAAGAACAGATGACTTAAAGAAGCAAGAAGAAAAAACATCTAACAAAGCCTTCTCAGGCATGTGTATTTTCTCTTCTTTACATTTTTGTTTCTATTAGGGAAGATTTTTTGTTATATTGGTATGATTTAGTGCTCCGCAGGAGGTAGTGGAATCTTAATCTACAAATATCAGAAACCAAAAATAAATGCTATAATAAATTTTTTATTCATAAATGCAAGTAAAATTCACTTTTGTTTTCACCTGCAACATCCAAACTTCAGAATTCTTCAAATTCTATTTGGATGCAGATACTAAAGAAAGAGAATCAAAAAAATTTGAAATTTTTGTCCTGTACAGGTATATAGGTCTATCTGTTACCTTTCATGGCGTTTTAGCTGAAGTAGGCTCAACTATTCAGAATCAGGAACAAGAAGCATGTGCACAGCTCTTTCACAGATCAATGCTTAATTATAACAGACAAGTTATTCTTACCTCTTGTTTATAAATCAATCTCTCCAAAATGATACACTTCAAAAATATGTAACATCCACCAGATATACACAGATACTGAAACTGCTTCTTTATTCACAGAGCAATCTTGGTCCTTTCTTCACAGAGCAATCACAAGATATAGAATATTTTCCTGCGAGGAATTCATTTGGTCTTGGTAGTCAGCTGTTCCTTGTTTTTCTAAAGTGGATTTTCTTTGGATGATGGTCCATGTTGCTGGGCATTTTTGCTAGACAGACCATGCTAGAGATGGCCACAGACACTAATATCCTTCCCTGTGCATGTGCAGCTGTAGCTAGATTTTTGATTCTGCATAGATATTTATTTTTCTGACATCTAGGCAACGTTCCCCTTTCTCTTTTATTATTAAGTGGATTCACACTGGAGACCACATCAAACTGGCAGTATTGAAAGGAACAGCAGCCCAGAACTATAGAACTTTATTTCAGTAGCATAGTCTTCAGGGAACTATGCTAAGTCAGGCTTCAAAAGAGGGCAGAGCTGACTAAGACTTACACCAAAAAGGTGAGATGTGCCCATCTCACAGTCTGACTAGTCTATACTAGCAGGCTTCTGACCTGCTGTCCCATAGCAGCTTAGGATCGTGGTTGGTTTGTCTCTTCTTCAAAATGTGAAATGAGGTTCCTGATCACTTTTTGGTTGTTCTACCTGCACTCTCTGGAGATTCCAATCCAGCCACCCCATGCCAGAGAAATGCATGATCACTTCTAAGTGTCACCTGATGCCAGGCACTTGAACTGCTCTTTTTCCTGAACTTTAACTTTTGTTGGGCTGGGAGTGCTTTAATATCATAATCTTGATTTTACTGCATAGGTTCCTGATGAATAAACAAACACATGCAGGAAAGAGGAGAAAAAAAAATAGACAAATGCAAACAATGCTAATAAACTGAGAAGACTGAATGACAAAATTTGAGTATTATGCTTCTGACTGAGTGGTTTATCCCAGACTAGTTCATGTGCAGACATATGTAGGTAAAATCAGATTTTGATCTTCTATTTTTCAGAAATGTCCAGGACTTAAGAAAATGAAAAATGAGAACTTCCAAGTACATTGTGCTCTTTTTCATGGACAAACATTGATTAGTTTATGCTTCCTACAAACACTTTCGTAAAGGTTAACCTTTTTATGGTACAGCTCCTTGCTTACATGCTGATAAAGTATGCTGATGTTAACACTTTAAAAGAGCTTTTAAAATAAAAAAATTGAATTATTCCTGTTATTAGGAAAAAGTAAATGGTTCCTAGCATCTCCTTATTAAAGACTACTACATTTTAAACACACATTACAGCAAAAAACTATTCATAATTTTTTGTTTCATGAATCTCATTTCACAAGACTTCCACAAAAAGTGACATGGTTGTTTCTTCAAGTTGCTCAGCTCTCCATTTGCAGCATGTCACTGACAATGTACAATCTATCCAGCAAGTAAGTAGTTTTCTTATAAAATATCCATCAAAACACACAACTTCAGAGCATGTCAAGCACTAGACTGTGAATTCAAATAGAATGGTTATTAAAAGCACATTTTTTTGAAGATATAATAAAAATATTAAAACCTCTCCATAATCTCTTGTATCTAATTTGCTCTTAATTTCAAAGTCCTCAAAAATTATTTAAAGATAAAAGCAAGAGGATTCCAGACGCTGCATACAACTTAACTTGCTTTCCCAACTCACAACTCGGCATTCTGTTTGCTTTCTTTCGAACGAGGAAAATAACTACTAGGAAACACAAAATCCCCGATGTTTTTCAACTTAAGAACTGACTATTTTCTTTTTAAGTGAAACATTGAAATGTCTTCTCTCTAATTGATTACTTTCCCCCCCTCAAGATCAAAGACAAATTTGAGTAACTGTGAAATTAGGTACCTACAACAAATACAAACTTTTAATGGAAAGCTTTAAGACCAGGATATTTGTCTCAGAAGTAACTATCTTCCACGTTTATGGATTTATTTTCCTGGCTGTGTGGAATCCTGGCATTTATCCTTGCCTCCACAAAAAAGCGCTGAAACAATTTAGCATTCTGATGCTGAGATAGTGCTTCTGAGGACTGTCAAACACTGAGGAGAAAACAACTAAACAGTGCTAAACTAATACAGTGGATAACATGCTTATTTTGGAGTTGTTCTCCAAGCGAAAAAAATGTAGTTATTGTCAATACATCTGCTTACAGTTTCATTTACACTTTGTGCTTTTAGGACATGCAGGATGTCCTTCTATTAATATAATGTTTGATCTGCAACATTTTTATTGCTATTTCTTATGAAATAATTGTATGTCATTGTTTTACACTGTTTTTGTAAAATGTTATGCATTTATAACAATTTATTCCCTATGACACCTGAAATTTGAGTACCTCAAATGCAAGCAGATCAAAAATAAAACCACTTAACTATGTTTATACTGCAAAGCATGCCAAGGCAACTGCATATAAAAGTTCTACACATGATCTGTTATTTGTTAGCTAGGTATTGCACAAGCCCACACTGATGCAGGCACACCATTTAATATATAAATATTCCTACAAAAAACATAACTCGTGTAACAGTATTATGAAACACACTTTCACATGGTCTTTTAATTTATGCCATTCCAAATCAAAAGAGAAGTTGTTCAGATGAGAAATAAAAAATATTCCATGGGAAAGTGATACACGAAGGAGAAAATACTGAAATGCATGTTCATTATTTTATACATTGAGTATAAAATAATAAACCCCATATTGTTCAAAATCTGTATAAGCTAACTTGATCTTTTTGAGTTGTTTCCAGTTTATGCTCACCATGTGTGGTGCTTCCCTGTGGCTTGTTATTTTACTTCAGTGGCAGAAGGAGGAAACCAGCAAAGCTCAGTAACCATACTGCATAGCTCTATGTAACCATGGAAGCATTTGTCCACTTGTCAGAGCCTCCCCAGAACGATTTAACCATTCATTTCATTGAATCAATATTGAAGCTTTTAAGATTTATTACTTGAGGGAGGAGGAAAACTAAGAAAACAAACTCCTTGTTACTTCCCATTAAATACAACTTGTCACAGTAGGCATATTAATACCTTGTAAACACTTAACTGATGCCATGTGGGCTGTGTTACTGTCTCTCCTGATGAAGATTACTAGTAACGCATTTGCATTCACATGCCTGATACTCTCTGGAAGAACTTAAAAGGTTTCTGACGTGCTCTACTGTCCTGAATAGAAGCTGAATCAAATAGAAAGACAAAAGTTGGAAGAAAACAAGGGTGGGAGAAATCTATTTTAAAATTCATGAAAATGCTCCCTTCAAATAGTCTGTTTCTACTGGATCTTTCTTGTATTTATGTCATAAACTGAATATTTGTAATCATATGTGCTTTAAAAGGTTGAATGGGATGATTTATTTTACAAGTACTTTCGTATTTGTTAAAATATGCCATACTTATCTAAAAATGACAGAAAATTGAAACAAACATATTTTGTATGGAAAACACCATTTCTTAAGCTATATACTGATAAGTATCTGAGATTACAAATAGCTAGATATATTTTTGTTGTAATCAATTTTATATTGACAATTTGAAAGCAAGCATAGGAAGAAGTTCACAACTACAGTATTATTACTTATTACTAATATCAGGAGCAGAGAGTATAGTTTCATTTACACCCACATGCCCTTATAGGTGAAAACTGAAGGCACATTGAACACGGAGTTCAAATATTGTCAATATTGCAGGCTGTGGATGTCACACCTGTTTCTATATTAAAGAGTTTTATGACTCTGAATCAGACTCCTTACCCTGAGATAGCCTCCCTGGTCCTGCTCCCACTCCCTTCTACTATTCCCTCTCCCTTTGATAAAAAGCTGCTCAGCATATACCACTATTCCAGCCAGAAGCAGCTTAAAACAAAGGAAAGTAATGCCAGGATACTTCAGAGAACTCTCTTCCTTGCCTATAGGCCTCTGTTCACATGGTAAGAACGGGAGAGGCGTGGAAGAGCAGCTGCAGAGCTGACAGGATTGCAGGGGTACCGAGGCCAGTATGAGGGCACTTTCCCACTGAGTGGAATGACATCAAAGGACAGTTTGCCAGAGAAAGCTTTTCTCAGCTGTAGCTGTAGGTAACAATGTACCAATACAGAACACATCCACGTACAAACTTGTAAGTGAGGAAAGTCTGTATCAATTAAGATATAACCTTTGTCAATATGGTATAGAACATAAGCAGGTTTAAAGGGTTATAATATCAGCAAGCTCAGAAACACACACGTTTAAAGTGTTTGGCCTTACAGAACGCACAATTACAAAGCTACAAAGCACCTATGGAGCTACTTGAGAATTTTATCTCCATATATGACCAGATCTTATTGCTTTTACTCAGCCATCCAAAAGCAAGTATTCCCTTCCTTCAGGCTGGATGTACCCTGCAGGCATCCCTGCTCATGGGGGATCCACACAGAAGCTGCCTGCAGCCTCAGGCTTGCCCCACTGGCCCAGGATCCAGCAGCATTTTATACCCTTTTGTATGCTGATGGGTACCAAAGCCAACTGCAATCATCAGACCTCTCCCATTTCTCCTGTAATTCCTACCTGGTGTGGCTTTTAGGACAAATCACACTGACCACCAAAAACAATTTGCAAGAGGGGAAGATGTGGAAACCCAAAAATCTTTTGTCACTATCACAAAATTTCATTATGAAGACATGAAACTATTTGTACTACAGAGTTCAACAAGAGTTAAAAATAGATCTTTTCAACACTCTTTCCCTGTAAATACAAAATTCACAACTGAATGTTTGTGATATCAATATTAGTGGGAAAGGAATTAGAGTATTACAGAAATATAGCTCACCTGGTAAGCTGGTTCCATTAAAACAAGTCATATTAACACTGCTGAATACCTTCAAAGCTAAAATAAAAGTCTTCTGAATAATTTTCATCTGAAGAAACTCAAGCAGAGAAGCAGCTCACCATAGCTGTCCAATGTGATTCTGTGACTGGAAAAGAAAAAACAAGCACGTGTCATCCTCAGATGCATCAACAGCAGTCTAGTGACAAGTAGCTGCGGGGGTGGAATTACTTTTTTGCTTGGCACTAAATGGGTGGATATTTGAAATTCCATAAATACTGGTGTCTGCATTTTAAAAATAATGCTGAAACCCACAGAGGATCTAAATAAATCAAATTCCCCAAAACCGAGACCTAGAGAAAGAAGCAAACAGAAGTCAAAAATTTTGAATGCTTAATTAATTAAAAGCGAATGAGATGAAGAGTTGAGAACAGTGCCAATATTTCCTGACAACCAAAACAAGATAATTACTGAAAGGCTTCCTTACTTTACTCAGGGAAAACATATGAAATAGTAACAGCTATTGATTGAACTTACTAGAGACATCCAGTAAAAATTGGAAAGAATCTATGATAATCTTTAAAGCAAACAAAAGCCAAAAACCAAACAACCAAAAAACCCCAAGAAAAAATCCCAAGCAACCAAAAAAAAAACCAAAAAAGAAAAAACAAACCCCCCAAAATAATTTCAATTTTATATTATCAAAACAGCTATTCATCAATAGATAGGAATTCCAAATCTAATAACAAAATCCATCTGCGAATAATTTGAAAGAAATTTTCAAGAAATTATACTGCATTTTCCTGTACTTTTTACCATAACTGAAAGAGCTCTCTGATAGATTTTCTTATTCAGAGGGTACTTAAGCAGTAAATCAGAAGCAAATATGCAGTTATTTATAGTTTTTTGAAAATAAAATATCAAACAACCAATACACCCTACTGGCTGCATTGTGGAAGGCACATAGCGTATTTTTATTATGGATACACATTAAATTAATACAGTTGATTTAAAAAGTTTGTGACTCCTGTCAAGTATACATTAAATTAATAGTTAATTTTAGAAGTTACTGATTCCTGTCAAGTAACCAAAGGAGAACAGCAAATATGTAAATATTACAGGCTCAATCCAATGATATTTTTTCATTTACTGTCATTTAAACCACAACAATAATAAATTGAAAAAATTAAATTCTGTCATCATTTCTAATCCATTTTTGTTGTTGGACGCTTGTTAACTGAAAAGGATTTATGGTAGTTTTGAGGATCAATGATTTGACTTAGTAATATGAAGGGTGTTTTCCAACATAAATGATTCTATGATTATAGCTAAATGTATACATGCAAATATTTCCGCTGGAGAACAGACTATGCAGTGTATGTAGATTTAGCATTATTTGCTTCTTGCATACTTTTATAGAGATCTTAAGAATTCTTACTGCATCTTACACTCATGTCTTAATAACTTCCTTTGGTCTTTACTGGAGCTGCAGAGCCACCCTGACATTACTATTTCCTACAATTTCACTACCATTCCTAATTACCAGGCAGGGAAGTAGAGACAGACAAGGGCTGTATATGTATTTCTGTGTGAATCTCTTAATGAGTCATAGTTTATCATGTCATCCAAGCAATTAAAACGTACATTTAGACTCCTTGACACTAGCTATGTAAATGTAAATCTGTATGTAAATTTGGTGGTACCAAATCATAGAATGACTTACAAAAACAATAGTGGCACGTCACATGGGGTAGCTTACAGATGGAAAGAATATGTTTGGGATTTTAATAAAAAATTACTAACAAGTTATATCAGCCCCTCTACATCTTCCCTACAAATCCTGTCTAATAATTTTTTAAGACCTTCCTAATATTTCTATGTATATACTTAACATCCTAGCTCTGATCAGGCCACACAAGAAATAACATGACCAAGAGTAATGTGGTACAGATCCATGCAGATGCTGTTGGAATGCCATGGTGTGATTAACACTGACCCTGCTGCTCATTGAGAATGCACTATCAGGATATGCAAAGTAACTTACATGGGAATAGAGAAAGGCTGTATTCCTATTAGCATTCATGGGAGCTATGCAGCTCCAGTCTTGTTCATCAAGTTTGGAATATACCCTTTTGTTATTGATGGGAAAATGTCACCAGTTACAAATGGTTACACACAGGGGTGCAGCAGGGTCAAAGCAAACTCTAATACTTGCTTTCCCCTTCTAACGCAGAGTGCTGCTTCAGCAGTTCTTTTTTGACCTGATGGTACACCCGTGCAGACAAAAAAAAGGTGAAATTCCCTTTTTCTGATCTTTGCTGTAGCCTCACCCCTCAAAGATTAAAAAAGATTTCCAAAAGGATATTCCATAGTGGTGTGTGATGGGACAATCATTAGACACCACTGCAGGCATCCTTGAATACGTAGTCTGACTTCAAACTCCTCTACAGATCCACCCACAGCTCTGATGAGTCTCATAAAACAGTCTTTCAAAAGCATGAATAGGGTCTGAGTCATCAGTTTCCCAGCTACAGATAGCTGCAGTTACTTCACTTCTATTACTGAAAGCTTCCTTTTAAAAACAAAACAGAACTGCTTGGTACTGCAAATATTCCTTGCTAGATATGGTATGACACTTTTTAAAAGAAATCCTAAATCACTAAGTTGAAATTAATTTTCTTCAATTTGAGATCCCACAGGAAAACTTGGGGTTTATGGGAAATCAATTCAATTCTGTCACCTTCAAGACTGCTTTTTCCAGAAATACAGCTGTGGAAGGTTCATTCTACTCACATTCGGCATTTCCAGAAAGATATATAATCATTCTCGGACTCCTACAAGTATGTTCACACATTTGATATGTAATCTGAGAATCCAAGCTAGTCTTTGTTGGATAGTGGTTTCTGTGTGAATCTGTATCTAAGCTTTCAGTGCAGCTGTGTTAATCAGCACAAGCTGTGCTTCTGACCCATGATAAAATTAGAAAGCTTATTTCTGAGCAGGCTTTGATTGGGAAGATGCTATGAAAGAACAAATTGCCTGTCTAGGAGAAATCACAATGTTCACAGTTAATTACACGTGAAACACTCAACAAGGAAAATGTTATGTGAGTCCAAGCATCAAGAAAATACCCTTAGCTAGGCTACTAAGTGGTTAGAAAGTGCATGGACTTATGAGAAACTTCAGTTTGAGGAAATTCTAACTACATTAAGAATCCCTTGGGCTATTTTAACAAATGCAGAATAAGAAAACCCGAAAATTAGCTTTGACTAAGTAGGCCCAACCTCCTTCAGGAACGAAATCACATTTAAATGCTAGTATTATTTTACGCTTCTTCACAAAAGGTAGTGATCAGAACTGCATGAAACAGCTAGTTTGTTATTTCATGCTGGCTTCTTTACCTGAGAATATTTCTGTTCTTTCAGGCTAATCTCTACATTCTTGAGAGAAATGTACTGTTCTTGTTGATGCTATTTGGCTAGGGAGTACCTAGACAGTCTTGGGAACACCTTTATTTTAACTTATCCATCCCCCACCCACAACAGAATACTATTTTAAGGTATATAGAGATAAATATATGTATGTGTGTGATATATTTATATCTATATCTATATCATCTATATCTATATCTATATTTACATCTATATCTATATCTATCTATATATCTATATCTAATCTGTATCTATATCTATCTATATCTGTATCTATATTTAATAGGCTGAGATACAAGAACACAATGTACCTTCACAGCTTGTTTTACGATATCTGGAAATGTGGCTTCAATTAAGTTTCTGTAGGTGTGAATGGGACACTTCATAGAGCTACACAATTGTCAGCTTTTATTTTTATGTCTTCAGACTCAAGTCATCTAGTTTTCAAAAGTAAAGCCATGAAAAAAAAATCTTTTTTTTAATATCAAACACATTTCTAACCACTTTGGCTGTTCAGGAAAGTCTGGAAACATTGTATAGCAATGCTCAAAAACAAAAGAAAAAAAAAAACCCTAATTTAAAATTACGTTAAGATTAGATTTAATCTATTTAGGAACCAGACCTGCAAACACATGTGTCTTCAACTATTTTTTTACAACATATTTAGCCGAACCTTAGAGCTGTCAAGTTTTTTAAAGGAATAATGTTCTTGCTCCTGTTGTAATCCAAAATCTCCAAGGCTGTGTCAGGAGAAAGACACACTAGATTATATTTACTAGTTAGACTACACCATCCGCCTATTGCCTCAGCGCCCCAAAAGCTGCTGACAGTCCTTTAGAACAAAAATTATTCTACTACGAAAGGAAAGTGGAAATACCTACAGGTTTGATTTGTGGTACCTATCTTGTGAGAAAGCTTTATTAGTGAGGGCTACATTTCTGTACCTCTGCCGTACTAATCCTGAGGGAACAGCTATGAACGGATATAAAGAAATGGCCTGGCTGAGGGTGCAGCAAGGCGGTGAGAGCCAGGCGGGCCTGAGAGATACAGAACGCGGAAAGAAGCTGCGAACGCCAGGCAAAAAGGGTCTTAGAAGGACCCCATTTACTCAAACACTTGAAAACGCCGTGTATCTGAGCAGACTCCGTTTCTCCAGAAGGATCAGCACACGGGCGGCTCCAGGGAAAGGCGGGGGTGAAGCGCTCCCCGGCCCAGGAGCGCCGGCCCCGCGCTCCGGCCTCCAACACAGCGCTGCCTGCGCCGGGCGGAGCAGCACGGGGCACGGGCGGAGCGAACCGGAGCAGCGCCGGGGGCGGGCGATGCCCAGACTCGCTCTCCCGG
>JAODKT010001744.1:51941534-51961226 GCA_027576195.1 Cossypha heuglini | reverse complement strand
GGCCGCCATCGCGGTGGCTGCCATGCGGAGCGGGGGCAACTAGAGCCACGGCCCGGCTGGGCAGGGCACGGCACGGCAAGGCACGGCGCTACTCTCACCTCCCCGCGGCTGCTGCGCCGGGAGGGAGCTGGGCGGGGGCGAGGAGGAGGAGGGGCCGGCGTGGGGCTCGCCGCCTGCGGTCCGTTCCACAGGGCCACCCGCGGAGCATGGCCGGCAGAGGCGCCGGTGTTGGCCCGCAGCCGCCCGCCGTGGCGCAGCCGCTCGCCGGTGGTCACCTGTACCCCTTCGTGAGCGCGGAGAGCGAGGGGCCCGAGGAGGAGGGCGAGGTGTCGGAACTGCGGCCGCGGGGCAGGGAGAAGGTCCGGCGGAGCGCGTCGAGGGACAGGCTAGATGATATCGTCCTGCTGACGAAGGACATCCGCGAAGGGGACACGCTGAACGCGATCGCGCTGCAGTTCTGCTGCTCGGTGAGTGCCCGGGCCCGGCCCCGGCCCCGGCCCCGGCCCCGGCCCCGGCCCGCTGGTCGCTGAGGCAGCGCCTGGGAAACGCCGCGTTTCTCAGAATTGGAAAACTACGTCAGAGTGTTCGTGTTACAGCGCGGGGTTCCGGTTCCGTGGGCTTTTCCTCTTAAAACTGATACAAGTGTGAGAAATAAGTGCACGGTTTTGGTTTTGACACTCGGAGTACATGTTACTTTCAAAGCTGTGCTCCAGTCACATCCTCGCTGTCAAGCTGCGTGACGACGTGTTGGTGAACTAACTGTCTAAAGGGTTTTTGTGGAGCCCTAATTCCATCAAAGTAGGGGGAAAAAATGCTCCGTATTTTTCTTTTGAATTCGGCTAAGTTGCCCTAGTATTTTAAGCATGAGCATGCTGTACTTTTGGTAACTATCCACCCCCGTGCACCGTTCACCGTGCTCACCTACTTCTAGCTCAGTTCTTACATTACTCTGGTAAATGTCCTGCCTACCCAGTAATTTTGGCTGCCAGTACTATTAAGGCAATGATATTGGGCTTGGTTGATGTTTCCAGTTTTAACAGGAAATCAGCTGTGTGTGTTGATGTGACTGCTAAGTGCACAGGTGCCATGAGGTCAAGTTCAAAATCTGTATATAATGTGCTGTCATCTAATTCTTCAGGCAGAAACAGAATTGGGGGCCTCCTGTTGTGACTTTAGGTATTAAAGTCCTGACATAACTATTTTCCTAATCATGACAGACCTTAGCTGCATTATCCAAGTCTTGGCTTCAGAACTTACTGGTATTGCATATTTTGGGCAGATTAATGAGGAAAGGCCTCACTAAGAAAGGAAGGATAACTAAATTGTGCCCTCTCTTGCAAATTCAAGAGAATGTGGAGAAGCAGTCCCAGGGCTTGATGCAGAAAGTGTAAGCTGCATTGTGGTGGAATCATAAATTGCTGCATTTGGCAGTCTTTTATCCAATTTATTCAGCATCACACACGTAGCAAATACACTGCCATGGGAACTGAAGGACTTCTTCACATTAAAAAGGTTTGTGTGAACTTGGATACAGTGCATCTTCAAATGGGCACAATTCCTGTGCTTTGCAGGTGTTGCAGAAAAACACTGATTTGGAAGTACTTCACTATGGTGATGTTTGTGGTTGTGCCTTCTGTAGTGAGCAAGCTACCATCTGAAAAGTCAGTGATTATACCAGGGTACTTAAATCCCTGTAGAGTGTTTCACGCATTAGACTTAAAATCTGAACTTACTGCAAGCAAAATGAGATTCATTTTGAGCAAGGGTAGGGAAAGGGGAGAGCTGACTTGAATAAGGTAGTTTATGACAGTTTAAGGTAGTAATGACAGTTTATATGTTACACTTGTTTTCTGCCTTAGCCCCCAGGAGCAGCAAAATAACACACCTGTGGCTAGAATAATTGCAAAGTCATACCATCTAATAACTCCTAACTCAGAAGTTTTTCACTGAATTAGAAATTAAGAGAAATTTACATAATTTGAACACTTAAAGTGAGGTGAAGTCTCATTAATAATAGTTGCCAACTGATAGCTAACATACATACAAGTAACTATATCTATGTGAAGTGACTTTCAGCCTTCCTATCTGAAGTGAGGGAGGTTTGAATCATAATTAATTTCCTTCTTGCTGTAAAGTTGTTCAGATTTGGTCTTTGACCTCTTCTGACTTCATACTGTGCGTATCAGTTGAAAAAAAATGTAATGGTAATAAAAACCAAAGGCCTTGCCTTAGACTTTAACTTAAAATCTGAACTTAATTTGAGCAAAATGATATTAATTTTGAGCAAGAATATGGAAAAGGAGAACTGACTTGGGCAGGGCAAAAACAAAGGTCTTGCCTTTGTTTCCTTACAAAAGACTTGTATTACTTAAGGTTGTAGTACTATTAAGAGAGTTTGGTTCAATGAAGTGTGATGTTTCAGCTGGTTTCTTTTCATTTTTAGGTTGCAGATATCAAGAGAGTTAACAATCTTATCAACGATCAGGATTTTTTTGCCCTGAGGTCTATCAAAATTCCAGTGAAAAAGTTCAGTGTCTTGACTGAAACCCACAAATCTCCAAAAGGAAGACCAGCTCTTCGGCCTGCTCTGTGTTCCCCAGAAGTACAGGAAACATCTCTTTGTGACAAATTCTCTGCTAATGAGACTGCTGGCAACTTCCTAAAAGAAGTCGATCGAGATATAGAAGAAATAGTGAAGTGTAATGATACAAAAAGAGAGAATCTGAATGAAGTTGTTTCTGCTTTAGCATCCCAACAGATGTGTTTTGAAACTGATGGTAAAACTAAAAAATGCAAGGATCCTTACTATGGAGCAGACTGGGGTATAGGATGGTGGACAGCAGTAGTGATTATGTTGATTATTGGCATAGTAACTCCAGTTTTTTATCTCCTGTATTATGAAGTTCTAGTGAAAGCAGATGTCAGTCACCATTTTTCAATGGAATCTTCCCATTTGTTTGTCACAGCAGTATCGCGTCACAAAGAAACAGAAAATGGAATAAATCCAACAAATATTATGAAAGTTGATAATCAAGGAGACCTTCAGCATTAATAGTGGAAGACCCTAGACCACTGTTATTTGTAGAGACATAACATTACCTTAGGTAAAGGGGAATCCACAGAATGCAGAATGCATTTGGAACACAGAGAAAAGTATACTGATGTGTGACTTGCTTTTATGGGCAGTATTCCACTAGAAGGATATTTCTGGGGATCTCATAATCTTTGAATATGCCTGAGACAGGCAGTTTGCAAGACTGGGGTGTAAATTAAGGTATGAAGTCATCTCTGAAGCTTTGCACTTTTTCTATTTTGATAGGCATGTTTCTTAGTTAATGATGAGGTGAAAAAATGTATTTCAAATTAACACACAAGGAGTCTCACTGTGAGTGTGTTTTATAACCCAGAAATGGGCATATGGGGATAGCTAACTTTTAAACATCTGAAAGTATTTATAGAATTCATAGTAGACTTGACATTTTAATACCAGGTTTGCAATTGTAAGTTAAAGTAGTGTTCTCATAATTTTATCTTTCTTGTAGAGTAAGATTTTTTTAAGACTCAATCATTCCATAATTATTTGCCTCTATGAACTTCTTTTTACAACTGACTATTACAGAGGCAGTAGCAAATACTTAACTGGAATCTTGAAATCTTGTGCCTATGGTCTACCCATTCTTTAGTACTTTTCAGTATTGGCACTAGGGTAATTTGTTTTCTCTGTGTGACTCTGTGCCTCAACACAGTCCAGTTAGGAGTCTTCCTGAAACTTCACATTCTTCCTTGGTATCCTGCTGAAAACTGACTGGACTGCATTCTCATCTGGTCACCTGCGTGTAGAATAAAAGAAATGCAGAAGTGTGGCACCTTCCTGTAACTGCCCCAGTAGTCCTTATTTTCTGCTGATAGATTTACTTTTTTCCCCCTCCAGTTAATCTCAGTTCAGGACCAACTCAGACAGCAGTCATGTGGGTACTGAGCATATTAGTATTGGTCTTGTGCCCATGAACCTCAAGCACTTAACTTTTTTCTGAAATGTCCTAGAAAACTTCAAATTATATTTAATGCCTGCTAGCAAATTGCAGCAGAGTAGACAAACTTGCAGCTTCAGACTTGTTCTTTACATATTAGGGTATTCATTAACCACTCTGCTCTTGAATGTTTCTTTTGGAGTTTCATGATCAACCTTGGTTTTCCCCTCTTTTTCTTCCCCATCTGAAAATGCTACAAGATAAAAAACAAAAAATATAAAAAACACAAATAAAATCTCTATACTTCTGGAGTCTTCATATAGAAAGGAGGTACTTGTGTACTCAGAATACTTTTAAATAAAAACTGAGATAATTTTTTTGTTATGTCTGACTTGTGGAGCAAGAATTCCATTCCCTGTTCAAAATAGTATTTATTACCAAAATCTGACATAACAAACTTGATTAGAGCTTAAAAAGAGACAAGTGGAAAAACAGTATCTTTTAAACTACTATTGTTAGCTTTCCTATGAGTGACTTGACTAAGTATATACAGTATAAAAAGGCAGGTAAAGTGAATGTGTTCTAACTGTTGAGGTATTCCAAAATGCTTTGTCAGATTCTGAGAGTCAAGTCTTAGGCACCATCTATTCTTGGTGCACCTCTTGTCCCAAAAAGTGGGCCAGATAGTCTTCACTGGCATGCCAAGTGTATGAACAAGAATTGACTAACTTGTATTATGTTGAAATTGAGGCAGGCCAAAGCTTGAAGGGAAATGGTGTACAGTGTACAGTTAGTACATAATCATAGTTATCTGAACTATGACCTGTGACTGTTGAACCTTTTGATTAAAGGAGTATCTGTGGAGATAGTGAGCCTACTCATGGTCTCTGCACTAGAAAAGGGGTTACAGGCATCATGAACTTGATGCTTTGCATAACACTTGTTTTCAGAGATCTTTTCAAATGGTAGTTCTTTTCAATAAGAAAATACGCCAGAACAAAAACACTGACGTTGTAGTTCTAATGCTATATGAAAAAATGCTTCACAAAATAATTTATGGTGGCTAAAGTGATAGCAGCTCTCAGTTAAAACTTTGAAAGGTGACTCACTCAGACAAGAAAGCTTTGGCACATAAAAACAAATGTTTTCTGTGTAGGATGAAACGTGGTATATAATGCCTCATTTTTTTTCTGCAAGGCTTTTTATTGCTTTGCTTCTTCTCCCATCATTCTGTTGCTGAAACTCAACCAGTTGTAACACTTTATCCTCCCATTTCTTACAGATTCATCAAAGAACATTAAATTAGCTATGGTGATGATGCAGCATAAGCCTAATTTACAGCACATACCTGAACTGGTGGTTACCAAATTGCTGTGGTGCAGAAGTGAAATTAACTGTGGTTGTGGTTTGACTAGGTCAGGAAGGCCTCTGACCTGTTGATGTATGGATGCAGAGGTATGTGGCAGTGGAGCTGAAGAGTCCTCTAGTGTGTCCTAGACTTTTACAGTGTTGAAGACCTGTGGCTTACTGGCACTGAGTTAAGGGTGATACGCCTTGATTTACCTTAGGATTACCAGTCTTTGGAAAAACACAAAGAGACAGCTGTTTTATTGGACCATATTCCATTCTAACCAAGAGCCTGGCTTGTTTTTACATATGTATTGCATAGCATATTTCATACAATACATTTTTAATTAGAGTTAACTTAATCAGAAGATACAGTAGATCTCTCTTCAAGACTGTAGGACTCCTAATCCTCATAATCTACAACCACCAGCTGACTTGACTTTCTGCAGAATGTGGGCATCTTTACAGCTTTTTTCCAAAGTACAACACAACTGCTAATTCATCATTACATGTTGGCCCTGAATAAACAGGGTCACTGCTCTGTGAGGAACTTAAATCTGATTCAAGTTAAAATCTGTGAAGTTAGTACTTTAGAAACTGACTTCTTAAACAAACAAACCAAAAGACAAGTAAACAAAAGAAACCCCAAAAGCAAACAAAAAAGAGCCAAAACCCCCACAAAAATGGAATACTTGAAATCGCCTTTTGGATAAGTTACAACATGTTGTTCAGGAAAAAGGTTTTAAACTTAAGTGCATATTACACTGTTGGATCATATAAAATGAAGTGTTTTAAGTCTAGTATACTTTGGAGTAAGTTCTCACAATAGTCTTTGTAACTTTTTTAAGGGCTGAAAATACAACTTCGTGAAATATTTCTGAGTGAGGATGTAAGTCTTACTTTAAATGCTTTTGCTCTTCTGCTTTTAGAAGAATATAAGTAATATATGTAAAATAAAGATTTTATTTTAGACTGCAGTGAAAATGGTACATCTAATATATATATTAGTTCTAAGTAGTTTGCATGTTTTATTACAGCAGGCCACTATGACCTACAGTAAAAATCCTTGGCCAGCAAATACTTTGTTGGCAGTAGCTGCATATAGCATTCATATCTAGCATACCATAACTTCAGCCTTTATGGTTTTTTCTGTTCATGCCTTGTAAACTTTGACCTTTTCTGCATAAATTTCAGAGAACTTATTACTTCTCAGAAATAGGTATGAACAACTAAGGGAGGAGTCAGTGAAATTCTTAAGATGGTGAGATGACACTGAAAGCAATATTCTTCTTCTGTGCTATAAATTAGATTTGAATATATACCTGTCCAAATTTGAAGTTTGATGAAAGCCAAATAAGAGTTGTAAGTTTTATTGGCATTATGGTCTTGCAATAAATTCTAAGCAATCAAAAAATCAGCTTCTAAAAAGAGGTGCAAGCATTATGCCTCTGGAAGAGCACAATCTCACTGCTTTTTGAGAAGTGCTTTGGCACTGATCTGTGTACTTGCAGAACTTGTTCCTAATTGATGGCCTCATTTGCCATAGCTAAACTAGTCCTGGAGGGTCCAGCCTAAGACTTTGCAATTCCTTTTGGAGGACAGAGGTTAATACAGTTTACTTCTTAAAAGACTCAGATCTGATTTTTACCAGAGTAATATTTCTCAGCAGTGCAGTAGGAAGGAATTGCCCATTAGCAGAATGATGAATGGAGAAAGTAATTGGTCCTCAAGAATTACTGTCTGCTACAGAATAAGATATTCTACTTTTTCAGGCAAGCCACAACTTGTCAACAAATTGTTACTCAGACAGTAATTCTTTTCTAGTGTTAATTTTATAGTTCCATCTTTGACAAATGCCATCTATTTGCATTTCTTTCATAGGGGGCAAGGAGTCTCACCATTCATCTTGCATGGGAAGAACAGCTAGCAGCAGCAGTTATAGTCATGGCAAGCAAATTTAATTTTCAGCATACTTACCTCATTCACATCTTCTGTCTGTGTTTTGTATTTCGTGCACAAGAAACGGGCACATCCATTCAAAAAACAACTGCTGATGTTTGTGATGTTACAAAAAAAATTAACTGGCAGAATACTTCTCCTGTGCAATGCAGCTGAATGCTTATCACACACTGTAGTCAACAGCACTTAAAACAGAAGTAGTATACCTCTGTGGTGTGACCTGCGTAGCATTTTAGTTTCATTTCCTTTATATATGATAGGCATTGTATCAGAACATTTCAAAATTACACCTTAAGGACGGAATTCTTGCTGCATACAGAAGTTCACAGACTAATGCAGAATTGTTTCCCAGTCACCAGTGTGGTGAAATACTTTTTTTAAGTAAATAAAACCTCAAAACCAGCCAACAAAAAAAGCCCAAAAACCCTGATAAGTAATGTAGTAACAATAAAAAATAGTAATTTTTACTATCAAAAGACAGTGAGATACAGAAAATGTCCTGCCACAGTGTTCTTCAAGCATCCAATCTCAATAGTAAGTTTTCAACACTGCAGCTGTTGGTTCTCAAATACAAAAGATGTTTCCAAACATTCAGCTTTTGCTTTTTCTTGGCATTCTCTTATTTTTCTAATTAAAACATCATGCATTGAAATACTTCACCACATTCCTTTTCTGTATTTTGGGGTTTATTTCTCATTGACTTGTTGTCTGTTTTTGTCCAGTTTGTTCTGCAGGAAAGTAAACAAGTATGTCAACAATTACATAGACAGCTATCATCTGCCAGCTCACTTAACAGCTCTGAGGTAAGAAAATACTGCCCTAATAGGCAGAGAAACTGAGGCAAAGCGCTCAAATTTTCACCGCTAGTGAGTGCACTGGTGTAAACTAGGATTCCTTAATTTCTTAAATTCTAAGCCAGATTATCCTTAATTATGATTTATGCTGATTCATAAAGATAATATATTTTAATGTGGTCCTTTTTACGAAAATACTGAAGGCAATGTGTTCTTCTAACTAGACGAACAGTTCTTCAAATTACTGTCACGGTGTTTGTCTGTATTACTGAGGTCCTTCCAAGTCAGTTTATGTTAAAGTGCATAGCTGTCAACTATTTTCAGTTACCTGAACTCAGAAGTTACATAAAGTTCTTCAGGAGAATCAGCTGCCAACAAGCAGCTTATGTCCATAAAGGCCATATGTCTTTTTTTTACAGTGGTCATCAAGAATTTCATTATTTCTTTCAAGATTTTGCTGTTGAGGCATAGAATTAACTAGTTGTTGGGGGTTGTTTTTTTCCCCTTTTCTCTCTGTGGAATTTTCCCTATTGTCATACTAAGAAATCTGTTGGCTACACCCTAGCACAGATGGCTAGTGACAGGGGGAGAGACTCCCTATCCTTTTTTTTCTTTTTGGAAGTTTCTCTCATGGGGAAGTGGGGGGGAAGAGGGAGAACACCACGAGACTCAGGGGGCAGGTAAAAGGTGGTGTGGGCAGCTGCTCAGTTTCAAGTAAAATGCATACATCTTTTTTCTGTGCAGAGGAAACACAATGACATAAAGCTTACACTATTAGTAGGCATTCCAGAGGACCTTAAAAAGGCATGTCTGCAAGACACTTGGCAAAAGAACAGAACAAATGATTCTCTCTCCTCTTTTACAAGCATAGTACAATTAAACTCCAATGTCTTTTTGGAGAGTCTTGTTTAAAACAGAACTAAAACATTGTCTGTTGATACTCAGCCTACCTCCAGAATTCTGCTTTAAGTTGTATAAGGCTTGAGCAGTTAATCACATAGAAACTGCAGCTACTATGTTGCTTCAACCACACTGTCATCACTGACAGCACCAAAGGCATCTCCAAAGTAGGAAGAAACGAGGTCATTTTCCTAAACCAATGGGAAAAAAAAATCATATGTGTAGAGAAGACAATTTGTAGAAGAAACATGATTTAAACTGCACTTGAGCACCCACACTTTAAAGCAGTAATAGATTCTTGGGAAAGAAAAAGGAAAAGCCTGTAATGAAGTTTTGATATATGTGAAACAGGCATCACTGTTCTCATGATGAAAAGGAGTACTTGTGTGTATTGATTCTGTCAGAACACACTCTTGTGTGCAAGATGTTTTTTCAGAGCTCACTTAAATTTACAATACAATGTAGTGCAACAAAAATCATGAATGTAATAATTTCTCCCACAACAACTCTGCCTTATTGGGAGCTAGGGACATTTCCCTGCCAACCAACACACTATCTATGACTGGGATATAACTGTGTCAGTAGGAAAACTGATATACCTCTTCATGCTCTTCTTCATATTCCTCTGTTCTTCTGCTTCTTCATCATCCTCACATTCTTTGTCTTTTTTTTTGTCTTTCTCATCTTCAGATTTTTCTTCCTCATCCTTCTTTTCTAGCTCCTGTCAACAGGCAATTACCTTAACAAGGTAATGCCATGTTACAGCAATAGCATATCCTCTATACTACCAAAGAGTTAAGATGCAGTTAACAGCAGGACAGTTAGCATAACAATGCTGTGCAAATATTGTGTGTCAGTGTTTAAACCAGTATGATGTGAAGCACAAGGATTTACTTGATCAAGCCTCAGCCATAAAAAATCATGTCCTATATAATAAACTGAGATGATGATTTCCCTCTATCATCCATTGTTTGAACAGTTGACAGAAGACCATGTCATACTTGTTAAAGCAACACCACATACTGTATGTAATAATAGAACTGCTTCAAACAACTGGTGGGTCACCAGGAAAAAAAAATGCCAAGCTGTTTCACCTTTAAGGTTCCCACATGCCACATGTAGGTAAGTAATTGCCTACAAAACAGAAGTCACTTCCTAAGTTTCTGTATGTTTCTTCCTTCTCGACTTACTAAATTGTTTTAAGTTCAAACATCAGTGGGTTGATGAAACAGCAACAGATTTAAAAGCACTGGCACCAGTTCCTCCTTCTGTAAGCTCCAGTAGTAGCTCTGTTGTTCACATTAGGCCCAGTGAAGAGCAATTAATTGTTGTGTTCAGGTACAAACAAGAGCAAAGAAAGTTGTTTCTCCACAGCCAGACTATCCTTACCCTGACCCTTGCTCCCCTACTACCACACTGCAGAACAGTTGTCTGTCAGAGTAACGACAAGACCAGAAAAAGTCTGTGCTGGTTATTCCATTTATAACTAATAAATATATTAAGTTTTCATTTTCCTTCAATTTCTGTTGTAAAATTTAGAAATAGTATGCACATCTTACCTCAGTTTTTTAAATCACATCCAGATTACTTTTAGGCTCGGACTTTTTTTGCTTTTTTTTTTTCCCACCTGGTGAGATAAAATACATCACTTTTTGTTTAATGTTTTTTTTACTTGTTTTTAAGAGTAAATACATCCTGAGTATGCCACAGAAATCCCAGAGTGTCTGGATTAAAATTACCTTAGATTTTGAGCTATATCATTCACAGAGATGTAAATGTCTAATTTGTGTAAGAGGCCAGTCTGAAATTCAGTTTGAACAAGGAGTTGACCAAAGGCTGGGCTAAATTATGACACTCAGCTTCAGAAAATACTAGTCACCTATATATTTAAAATATGCTAAGAAACTAGAACAAAATCTCACTTGTTATGTTTAATTATCTTGAAAAGATAAAACCTCATTTTTACTAATTCACACAAGACATCAATGATGGGTGCTTCAAACAAGTAAATATAAGAAAAAATGCAAAAGTTCAGAAGTAACAGTAACAGAAGGCATGATCACTATAGTTACATGGGTTTTACATTACAGTTGGCTCTCATCTAACGAATCTATGTTATGTATTTCTACTTAATCCCTTGATTCATGAACATAATCTTTATTAAATTACTCCCTGATTAACTACATGGTGGGGCAAAGATCAAAAATAGCATTCCATATACCCAGCTAAGAGTTATTTGAATGGCAACACCCAAAACCAAAGTTCCCCAAATACCAGCCAAATACTCAAGGAAGCAGAACACTGGGAACTGCTGAAAAAACACCTATATTTTATCAAAGGCATTTGTCATAAATAATACTGAGTTTATTCCAGTGTTTTGCCTAGGATTATATAAATAAAGCACTGCACAGAGCTCAGGATAGTCAAGCTGCTCTGCAAAAACATGAACAGCATCAAAGCAAAGACATCCAGAATGAAGTAGGCATTTTAGGAACACAAGCAGAAAGTGCAATTCAGAATTATGATTCCTGCACAAACTCCTGCAGGCTTTCAGACATAATGCATATAGAACAAAGAGACATGTAAGATTTCTCTCTAAAAGCTGGGCATCTTTGGCTCTTATAAAATTAAGAGACACTGATCCATGGTTAGAACTTCAAGCAAAATAGTTGCCTACATTATATACCTTAGAGGTGCAATGGAATACAATCTAATCAAATTTAATTTCTAAATATCTGGTCTTCCAGTACTTGGGCTAAAATGCATACATTTGACTGCTATATACCTATGTGTATGGCTGACATACAATGTCAGCTGAACCCAGATGACATTTTGATTTATCTTATTTATGTTTCTTTTTTGTTTCAGCCAGCACTGCTGGTATCTAGGATATTGCATTTCACAGCCCAGGGTCAGTGTGGGAGAGATGTGAAATTCTACCCAAAGTTTTGTCACTGAGAAGGCAGGTGGTCAGTTAAAACAGGGAAACCAGGAAGAGGAAGGGGAGATGTGTAAAAGTAAAGCTGCCCCTGTGCATGGAACTGTACTAATCCCAAAACCATTCCTGCAAGCTAGAAAGGGAGAACAGTAGGAACCTGGTTTGAATTTCTGTGCAAATTCTGTTAATCTGTTCACCTTTGTTCCACCATGGTTAAAGTGTCACCAAAGTTATCTGTCCTCAAATATAACAAAGACATGTACCAGGAGCTCTAATGGGACATTGGTCAGCTATGTACAAACTTCCTGACTCATATATAACTCTGTATCATCAGGATTTCACAAAAAAACCCCCTAAATGTATCATCAGGAGTCACACATGGTTTTTGCTTTTACAGAGAACCTATTTTTTAAGCAAATCAAATTCTGATGGTCAGATGATCTTTGCCATTATAACATGTAGAGGAATGTACTTTTAATTAGAGAAACTGATACTAAAGAAAGAAAAATTCCCCCAGTGAGCAGTGATTGCCTTTTTATGATAACTACAACATTATTTTAACAAGAAATATTAATCTTAATTTATTTGATTGGATCTCGGGTGAAAACTCTTGTGCATAGGCTTATAAAAGCCCTTGGTTTCTTCTTTTGGAATAAAACACCAGGTATATTGTGGTCCCAGCTGTGGAGATTTTGCAAATAAATATTTCATTTTCAGTTGAATCTTACAGTCTACCTTCAGCACTGTGCTTCTCAATGATGGTCTAAAAAGGAAAAAAGCTTCCAGCTGAGCCAGTCTCTATGACTAAGCACATTCACATTCCTTTTTCTATTTTATCTGTGAACTGAAAAATGACACATGAAAGACCTGGAAGAAAGCAAACAGTTATATATAAACAGCTAAACACAGAAGGCCAAGAGTTTCTTCTCACAGGAAGCCACAGATTTCTACAGAGAACTTAAAATGAGTCATGCATACTAGAAAACACTTTTAAAAACAAATGATGCTGTGTAAGAAAAATCCATTTTCCTTTAAGAACCAGCACTACCCATTCCATCTGCTTTTGAAGGATCTGATTCACAATTCTGCAGATAAAAGCTGAAAATAAAAAAAGTAGAATCAGGGAAAATAGAAAATAAGCAACATTAAATTACAAAGAAAAGGCTTTAAAAAATGCAAAAGTCAACGAAATCATTAACAAGATAATTGAAAAACCCAAAATATAAAGGAAACCGGAACAGCCAGTTACTATTGAATAGAAGTTGCTGAGTAAAGATACAGGTTTTCAAAACAAAAAACGTTTGTGGATTTTTTTTTTAATTTTTCACTGTTACATATCTTGTATGTCAATATGGTTTATGAACAAGAAAGGCAGAAAAAAGGAAGATAAGTCTGTTCCAGTAAGTTAAAAACATCCTACAGAAGCAAAGCAAAAATCACAAAAGACAGGCAGACTAACAAAATATTTAGAAAAAGAAATCTGCCAAAAGCCTTAATGACTTAAGACTAAGTAACATTTCTAGAATTTTTTTTCCTGTAACTACCTGCAGTACGTCTTCTCTCAGCTACTATGTAACACTTGCTTCTTAAAATATATAACATACTTCTTTCGTTTGCCGTCCTTGATTTCTTCTCCCTTGCGAGTCTTCTCCAATCTGTACAGAAAATAGCTTTAATATAGAAAAATGGTAATATACAGCATTAATCCTTCCTCTGCCACCAGGGGAAGGAAAGGACCCCTTTTGTGCTTGATCCTATTTACATGCATGCCAAAATGTTTTAGTACAACAGTTTTAGGGAATTCTAGCCGTAGTTTAAATTGAGGGACAGGAGTCAGGTTTGCAATTTTACCCACATAATGAAAACTGGCTTCTATCCCAAGGAGACAAAGTTCAGCCATTCCAGTGGCCCATTATTATGTAATTAAGTTTGCAATAGTGAGCACAGATGCCCACAACAGACATCAGGTTGGGTTATTTTTGGTAACGTCAATGTTAGCTCCCAGTTCAAAATTGTTATCTGTGCAGTAAGTAAGGAAAAATGAGAGCAGGAGTGAAAGCTAAAGTTTGCATTTGTGCTGCAAATCAGTTGTTACAACTGAGTAAATAAATAAAAACAGATTCTTTCTTCTTTTTTTTTTTTTTTTTTTGACAAAACAATACTCACCTTGATCTGAAATCATGCCAAGTACAATATCTCTTAACATACAGGATCGGAAGGAATAAAACAAATAAAAGATCGGAACATTTCACAAGTTCAGAGGAAATTAGCCTTTGATAACCTTAGATCTAGTGTCCATGTCTCCTGCCCCTTTTCATTGTCCTTGTACTCTTGGCTATCTCTCAATTGCTAGAGAGAAAGTGTTATTCAGTATCCCTAGTTGAAAGGCAATCCAGACACAGTCCTTGATATTTACCTATAACTAAACATACAGCACAAAAAAAATTAAATAAAACAAAACAAAAAAACAAAACAAAACAAAAAAAAAAAAAAACAAAACCAAAAAAAACCAGAAACACTCCAAAACAAACAAAAACTCCCAATACTCCAAAATTACTATAATTTATTATTTTATCTTGAAAAAGCACAAAAGAATTAAATGTAGATTTATTCAGAGATAAGGTTGAAACATCAAATATAAGACTAACACTCTACTTTTCAGGGGTTTCACAATCCAACCTTTATTACAAAACCAGTGAGTAACGTTTAACATCACTTTGTTAATCATAAATAGTATCCAAAAGGCTGTGTCTGCTCATCATCACCGAAGACTTTCAGTACTTCTGCAGTGGGAAAGCTTTGCATCCTATCCAAAACAGCAGCTAAGCACTTTAATTCATTTAACCTCCTTCCAGGCACAAGAACTAAATTGAGAAATGCATTATAAATAATACAGTAGTCATACAGTGTAAGTACATCCAGTTATACTGAATAACCTTTTACATACAGTATCTAATGCCAAAACTTTAGTATTTTTAAATCAGTCTCATTTATTCATGCCAAATTACCACATGCAACTGCAAAATCCACTTCATGCAAAATTACTGAATCTGATTGCACTGTTAACCCAAGTAGGGATAATATTCACAGGTATTTTACAAAAAATAGTAACAAAGACAGCCTTTGACCTTTAGAGTCAAAGACTTCTAGCACATAATCAGAGACTCATAGAATCACAGAAGGGTTTGAGTAGGGAGGGACCTTAAACATTGTCTTATTCTAACCCCACTGCCATCAGCAAGGACACCTTCCACTAGATCAGGTTACTCAAAGCCCCATCCAACCTGGCTTTGAACCTCCAGAAATGGGGCATCCACAACTTCCTCGAGCCACCTGTGTCAGTGTCTCAACACCCTCACAGTAAAGAATTTCTTCCTAATATCTAATCGAAACCTACTCTCTTTCAATTTGAACCTGTTCTCCCTTGTCCTGTCACTACATGCTATTGCTCCATCCTTCCTTGAAGTTCCCTTCAGATACTGGAAGGCTGCAATTGGGTCAGCATTAAGCCTTCTCTTTTCCAGGCTGAATAACCCCAATTCTCTAAGTCTCTCCTCATAGGAGAGGTTCTCCATCCCTCTGATCAACAGAGTGCCTTCCTCTGGTCTTGCTCCAACAGGTCCACGTCCTTCCTGTCCTTCCTGAGGACCCCAGGGCAGAACAGCAGGTGGGGTCCCACCAGAGGAAGAGGGGAAAAATCCCTCCCTCAACCTGCTGGCAATGACCCAACTCAGGTACAGCACCTTGCACTCACTTTATTAAACCACATTAGATTCCCATGCACCCACTTCTCCAGTCTGTGAAGGTCTCTCTGTATGGCATCCCATCCTTCAGGTGTGTGCTCACCAAGGGAAAAGAAGACATCATAAATGAAGCTAAATCTTAAACTTAGTTATTATGGAGGCAAACAGAAGAGAGTCTACAATTAAAATAAAAGTATCTCAAGGGACATTTACAGATGTAAACTAGTTACATTCATAGATGAAACCATCAGCAAAGAGAGGAAAAGAAACTAACAGTTTTTTGATTTCAGACCAAGGCTCTTTAGTGAAGAAAAAATTGCTGATGCTATCAGTAAAAAAATACATTGACTCTTGCCACTCAGAATTAACGAACTAATTCCAAACCACTGCCAAGGTGTCAGTCACCAAGTCTTGGCAGATACACCTACAGGAAAATTATGAATGATTCATAACTTACATAGTGAGGTTAATAAAGAACTTTCTATATAATATGCCTGCTATGCCCTCAAAATGAGTGTTGAATGATGCAAATCTATGCTATATGGCACATTAACACACCAAAATTTCCAGGTAGAATGAGATACAGCTTTCATTTGCAACTTGAATAATGAAAGAAAGATAGACACATACCTCCTAACTAAATAAAGGGTTTCCCTTCTCATACTTCAAAGGACCATTTGGCTCACAGATATTGTTCTGAGGTTTCATAACAATCCATTCACTCTCATAGCAGACAATCTATGAAGCTCCTGCTTGCAACCCACCCTGTAACACCCTCTTAGTTTTACAAGATGCTTTGTAAACCAGGTAACAGAAAATATCAGTTAAAAATAATCTGTTCTACAGTTTTCTAAATCTAGACCACTTTTGCCACAGAATGCAGTCCCAGAGACAAGTGCACATTGCAACTGAGATGAAAACAAGCTTTTTAAATTGCAGTCCATCACTGATGTAATTATAACCCACCCCTCAGATGTGGCATTTTTGTACAATTAAAGATGAAGTAAAAAGATACCTCAACTTACCAACTTACCCTTAGAGAGGTGATAAGAACATTTGAAGCATTATTTCACTGTGAAGTGGTTGTCTATCTGCTTTCCCTGCAACTGCCAATTCTGGTAGTTTTTAAAGCTGACAGTTCTACTGAGGAATACACAGCAACAGAGAGAGATCTCATTATTTCAGAAAGAAGGTTTCAGGAGCAAACATAATACTAAGGTGAACAGTAAGAATGATTACATGAGGTAAAGTTGGAAAAGAGATGTAACATTGTCTCATAAAACAGCTGGTACATTGGAAACAGCCCTGGCTGGCTCTCAGACACCCCAGTTTCCTTTTTTGTGCCTCTAACAGAAATAACAACTTCAAGCCTGACAAAGATCCAGACCATAGCAAGCCTCTAGTGAGACAGAAATCCAAAGACACTGGAACTTGTTTACCCAGAAGATGAAAGAGGACATAAGATAAAAGGGTAATTCAAAATTCCTCCATCATCATAAAGGGATCTAGAAATAAGGACCAGACCTGTTCTTGCCTCATAACCAGTTTTACCTGGTTGCACAACGTGGGCTCCAGCTGCAGATCAGGGAAAATACTCTTGTGTTTTGTGAGTCACAACATCTGGCTGGCAATGTGTTCATTGCTCACACAGCACAGTGCTGCTCCATTTTACATATTTTAGTACATAAACAATTGGACAGTAAGGCGTGTTACATTCAAAGCCTAATTTTAAAAAAAATTGCATACAGTTTCAAAAACATCTAGAATTCACCATTACACCATGAACAGAATTTACCAAAAAATCCTGAGGGGATTGGATTATACACCTGTACATTATCAACTTCATGAATACTTAGCCAGGAAATATTCTGATTGCTTTCATGTGGAAATGAAACCTTACGTTTAAGAGTTTAAGTCACGTCCCATTATTCAAAATCACCACAAGATAGGAAGGAAAAGATTATCCAGTGTTTAGCCACTTTAGGTTTTTTAAACACTTTTATAAAGCTCTAACAGCACTTGCCATTTATAACACTCAGAATAAGCACTCAGCAGCTAATAAAAGTAGGCAAAAAATCATGAATGAAAAGAAGCACTTCTCACAGTAATAATCACCAGTGAGTTCTAGATTTACAACACCCTCACAGCATAAGTCTTTCAGCTACGCTTTCCTTCTTTCCCATTAGCTCGGTTTTTTTGACCAGGAAGCTTGAATTTTAACAGTATAATGATGCACAACTGGATGTTGAGTATTAACTCCTGCATTTATTGTTATCAAACAACACCAAAGCAATTAATTTTTAGTTATGTGTAAGCAAAAGAAAATCTTAGGTCCCACAGAGCAAGATCAAGACTTGGCTTCTAATCCAGCTCTGCTTCTGATAAAAACTTCAATAAATTACTCATCCTCACCTCAATCTTCATATTTCAAGGGACTTGTCAGTAACACTTGCCAATATTTCCTGAATGGACTTAGGGGAAAAATAATTGAGTACATTTTAGAATTTCCATCTATTAATGAAATATTGATTATTTTGAGTATGTCTTTACACAATTTCAATGAAACCTGAATGCAACACTAGTATTTACTACGTATTTCTTTGCTCCGATGAAAAATTTCAGGGTCTTGTAGCACATAGAAATACCAAATTGGCTTGTATTGGCTAGCATATAATTGAAAAGGCTGCATTAAATGGTCTAAATGTTTATTACTGTATACCAAATGGAATAGATGTTTGATACCTCTCTTTTCCACACAGTAGTTGCTTTCTAGTTACAGCACTTCAATAAGTGTAAAAGCAGAGAAATTCCCTATTAGCTTAAGCTGCCATTTTTACTTCCTCATTATCAGGAAACTCATCCTCAACACATGCCTTTAATGACATCAGCTTTCACAAAATAAAATGTAGATATAAATAAAAATAAAAAGCAACAAGCAAACCTTGATGTTCATCTCCTACTGTCAAGAAGTATGGCATTTCTTTCGTTGTTCCTCTAAGCTCTTGTTTTAAGGCCAACATGTAATCTTCATCTTCTCCTGTTTTCAGAGGCACTGGCTTATTGTCTGTACTCTCTACAAATTATGTTTGTCATTTGTGAGGTTCTAATATCCACCAAATATACAGGTACATAAACAAAAGCTACAAGAAACATGTACACTTCATGGCATTTTTACATGCATAGTAACTATGTTTATATCTAAATTTATACCTTTTATAATTTCACTTTTGTATTGAGTTCAACCGGAAGAACCAGAAGTGTGAAAAAAGTTTAAGAACCTTTAACTTTCTGTGACTACATTCTAGTGTTTTTGATAAAGTGACACTGGCAAAGAGGTAATTAAGATAATCAAAAGTCAATAAAAGACTCCAGCAGGAAGGCAAGCTAAGTGCTGAAAAAAGGTAGATTGTTTCTAACTAAAATATTTAACAAAGGTCATAAAAGAAGAGCCTCCAAAACATTTACAGTCACATTTCTTCACCTTCACTGTTATGCCAACCTTCATCTCATGAATTGCACTTCATTGTGCTGTACACTGTACATTGTACATCTCACTGTACAAAATGTGACAATGGGAGAAGAAGTCAATAGATGGGACCCAAGAGAAGCTCAGCTGAAGCACTGTGATACTGTTTAGTCCCACAGACCACTCGGAGATCGGTGGAAGGTCCTAGCCCAGAAATCCCACAAGCTGTTCACTATTAACTGCAAGGTCACTGTACTGCACCTTGCTTGGTACAACCAGGTGTTCCAGACTTACTGCTGTACCTGTACGAGTGCATCTGGCTCCCCCCAGATAGAAGCAATGGCCTTTTTATTAAGGCCAGAGAAAACATGTTGATGCCCGTTTTTTCCTACTTGTTACTTTCACAGAAATATTTTGATAATACAAAATCACATTATATATTTCCATGTCACTCTGCAGCACAGAATACTGTCTAAAAATAAGAAGAGAGACCTAAATAAATATTTTTAAGGAAAAAAAAAGGGAAGGGAAGTTTCAGGGAAGGGAAGTTTCAGGGAAGTTTCAGGGAAGTTTC
>JAODKT010001744.1:51906302-51926609 GCA_027576195.1 Cossypha heuglini | reverse complement strand
ACAGTGACATCTTTCTAGTAGAAATCTGTTACACTATATTTCTTTCTCTTTATATAGGAATGAGCTCTCAGCAGGTAAAACTAAAAAGAAGAAAAGACGAGAACTGACTGAGGAACAGAAGCAAGAAATTAAAGATAGCTTTGAATTGTTTGATACAGACAAGGATAGAGCAATAAATTATCATGAATTAAAGGTAGAAGTTTTCTTTCATTTAAGCAGTTTTATAGCAGATAATATATCTGCTTCATCGTGAGTTCTTAAGATGCTGGCTGTATCTTTAAAAACTTCCTTCAAGATGTCTTGCTGGGTTAAAGGAGCAAGGGAGAGGAAAAAATGAAAAGGAAATACTCCATTGGTATAAGAATAAGCTTTTCTTCTCACTTTATATACTTAATGCAGTAACAGAATTGCAGTAGCATTCTGAATAACCCTGGTATAATTGCCCACCAGGGATAAGCTTGGACAGATGACCAAGTGGAAAAAACTCTTGAAAAATTGTTTGATTATTTTTAAAAGACATTGTATAACCTACAGTTTGGTGTTGGTTTTGGATATGTAGGTAAATGATGTAAATCAGATTTGTAAAACTGTTGACAGCATGCCAGAGCTTACCTGTATTTTTCAAAGGAAAGCCTATGATTTGTAGAAATAAGGTGTGCTTTTTGTGCTTCATGTGGGAGGCTCAGTAGTTGCTCTTCCCAAAGAAGGGTGTTCCTAATGATAGCTGTTACCAGATGGAGTTTAGGATGTCTTTCTGAATAAGGCCTCCCACCTCAAAGTTTACAGAGTAGTAAATGAGGTTCACTAAACTCACCTTTAGGTCTTCTATGCATTTTTATTCCATATAAGGCGTCAAGAACAAAAAGTAGCTTTGGAGAGGCCAGTGTTTCAGTCACGTATAGGGTGAGATTTTTTTTTTGAAAGACTACCTAATCGAGTGTATTGGCTCTACATTCTGGCTCTACCAAGTAACACGAAGGAGGAAAAAAGTCTTATTTTGACTTAATTTGCTGTTACAGGAGTGTGTTAGGTAGAACAATTCCCTTCTCTTTATTTCAGAGTTCACATATTTTATCTTTGATGGAAGCCACTGTGACTAGGGTTGTGCTGGCGGCTCTCTTGGTTATGGTTTTGCTTTTTCTGGTTTTGTTATGCTTTGAATTCCCAGCTGTCATGATTACTTGAAAAGCTCTTTCTTAGCTGTCTAATTAAATATTGTCACTCTGAAGCTAATACCATGAAAGAGCAGAAATACATAGAGAAAAAAACTATTTATTTCCTTGTCTACAAAATCAGCATATACCATCAATTTTTTGATAACTACTTCAATGGCTTTCCATGTGTGGTTAGCCTATATTCATCAGTTTGGAGGAAGTCAGGGTAGTGTGTGCTCAGAAATTGCCATCTAAGGTGAAATGAAAAACTAAATATGGACTCCTATGCTAATGGAAAAGCAAAACATAGGTTGGCTTCTGTGGCTGACTGGAAAAGCAGTTAAAAGTCTTGTAGGACTTGTAAATCCATGGACATACACACTTGTCTGAAAAATGAAGAATAATTTGCAGAATGATGTTCAGTTTTGTCTTAAAAAGACAAGATTTTGAATTGGTTTTGAAAATGAGGAATAAATGTACTTGTCCTAAGGTGCATTTGGTCCAGTCTATAAAATCCCTGAAAATGCAAAGGGCTTTTTTTTCTCACTGTAACTAGATGTTTCATTTCCTAATAGTAGTTCTAAATGGTTTTAATATCCCCAAGCTCTTTTCCTTTTATTTATTTTATTTATTATTGTTGCTAAACCATTGATATGCTCTTTCTCTCTTGGGCAAGAAGGTAATTACTGAAATTAAAAGGAAAATCTGATAAATCTTTATTTTGATCCTTATCTATGGTTGCTCTTCCATTTTATTCCAAAAGGTGGCAATGAGAGCCTTGGGTTTTGATGTGAAAAAAGCTGATGTCCTGAAAATACTTAAAGATTATGATCGAGAATCAACAGGCAAGATTACCTTTGAAGATTTTAATGAAGTTGGTATGTGTTTGATTGCTCTTCTTAGCTTTACCTTTGGAGATACTTAGCCTGTAATAGTGAATACAATTTCAAAGCTGTACTTTGTAGACTTCTTCAGTTATTTATTAAGAAATAAAAGTGAGAGATTTAATTTCATATTTTGCTTAATATAGGTCAGTGGTAAAGGAAGATAAATATTTGTGTTCTGAATTCTTAATTTGATATATAAAGAGAATGATAGCTACAGTATAAAAAGAGGTAGGTTATACAAATCTCTTTCAAGCTTACACAGAGGAATAAATACTACTTTAAAGTGTAGATGTTCTGGTCTTGTTCATGGATCTCTGTAAGATTCTTCTTCCTGCAGTGGAAAAGGTATTTGGCATTGAATTTCATTGGAAGGAGTGCATACGCAGACAAGCAGACTACAGATGTCATATATAAAATAGATGAGAGAAATTGAAGTAGATTTTAAGTATTGTTCTGCAAAAATTTTCAACTGTTGATGAAGCTGGTAGAATTAGTTGTGCCTTTCATCTGTAATTTGTGTATTGTAGAATTTTATGTACTTTGAGTATGTAGTGATCTGCAGAATTTTTAGACCTGATGTTTCTTTGAAGATTTTCGGGGATTTTTTTTTACACATAATTTATGCTTTTGCATACAATATATGTTTACGAAAAAGTAATCTGTGTGGTTTAAATTCTTAACTTATTATGTCCATTATGTATAGTTTAATATGCTCATGATAGTTCATTTCTTGAAAGTATTTTATTTCTGTGCATTTTATTAAACAAAACGCCCAAAACACCCACTGCTTGCTCTTGGCTACAAATAGCAATCATCTTAATATATCAAAAGAATTAGTGATTGAAATATGACAACAATTAATTGTTTAACAGTTTAGTACTGGACCAAATGTCTTGTTAATGACATAGTAACAGATGTCTTGTTAATATTTTTGTAGTTATATTCCAGGTTAGAGAAAATTATTTTTGGTTCTTTTCCGATTTATAAAGCCTATGTGGAAGTATTAGAAAATGAGTGTATTGATTTGATAGTAATACTAAGTCTTAAAATTACATCATTGTGCTGTAATATTATATAAAATTAATATACTGTAGTTACCATGCAATTACTTTTTTAAATTCCTGATGTCCAGTCCTGTTCATTGTTTCCTTGTTCTGTCCTGGCTATCAATATCGACGGTCACTAAGTGCTGCAAGAAGCCAGGAAAATTCTTGTAGAAAGCACAGTGTATACCTCGGAGGGGATTGGACCTGTTGGAAAACTTGAGATAGTGCTGCTATGGTGCCATATGACCATGAAACAGAATTAAATGTGATACCACCTCTAACAGAAAGATTGGCGAGTTAGATAAAATAGGTTATTGAGACATTAACTGCAAAGAGCTGCTGAATATAGCTAAGTGATTTTTAAGCCATCAATTTCTCTTAGTTTAATCTTCTGTGAAATATATAAAGATGCAGTTGTATTTTGTCATCTGTAATTTTGTAGTTAGAGACATTTTATTATTTTTCAGTTGTCTTTTTGCCACAAAAGGTAGCATTTTTCAAACGATGTAATACTGTCACGCAGCACTGTTGTTTTAAAAGAAAATATCTAAATTTGGGGTAAATCTGCAGATATATGAACTTGGTTGCTTTAGTTGGCTTATATGAGCATGAAAAATTCTTCCCTCTCAAGTTTGCTGAGCCAGAGCAGACATTCCATCTGAGTTAGTAGCAAACGGTAAGTGGTTCTTTATGTGCAAGCAGCGTTGTTGTGATTATAATGGCTTGATAAAACAAGACTAGCAGGCACAAAGATGTGGGGATATATTGTTTTTGGTTGGTCTGAAGTAATTACTAGAAAAAATATTTCACAAGGCAAGTTTGTATTTTCTGTTGTGGAAACTGACAAATGGTTGTCTTGAAAAGAATAATAAAGGCTAAAGGATCCTTTCAGGATAAACATCTTGTCATTCACAGCAGCATCCTTAGTCTTATGCTTAGTCTTTTTTTGTTTTCAGGTTTGGGGGATGGGATGTGGTTGGTTAGTTGGTTATGGGGGCTTTTAGTGTTAATGTGGTTTTATATTTAAAAGAGAGGTTCCATGTGGATGTTTTTCTTCACTTCCGGTTTCAGTGTTCTCCCCAGCTCAAAATTCTATCCTGATGACAGCATATAAAATAAAAAAAGTTCACGCCTTCATCTGAAAGAGCTGATGGTGTTGTTTTTCTGAAAATTTGGAATTTTGAAAGAGAGGCATCCCATGTATACTTTTAGTTCCTGTTGGAAAATGTGTGAAAAGTGTGACTGTGTCTGAACTGCCATGCAGCTTTCCACTGCAACAGTTATTTCTCAAAGAGGGCAACTCAGCTGGGAAGAACAAGTGTAAGAGAGGTCAGGCAACAGCCAAACAAATATACACATTAAGTTCTGTAGAAATGTAAGAACAGGTGAAATCAGACGTGTTCTTCGTATTGTCTTAGCTTGCAAAGGTCATTTTGAGTTTACCGTCCAGAACTTTTTCGTCTAACTTATGTATCCTTCCTGCAGTAACAGACTGGATATTGGACAGAGACCCACAAGAAGAAATACTCAAGGCATTCAAATTGTTTGACGATGATGACACTGGTAAAATCAGTCTGAGAAACCTGCGCCGTGTTGCTAGAGAATTGGGTGAAAATATGTCTGATGAAGAACTACGGGCTATGATTGAAGAATTTGATAAGGATGGAGATGGAGAAAGTACGTGTTGGCAAATAAAACACTATGTAATCTTGTTCTTAATTTTGTTCCCTTTTTAGGTGTTATTTTGATGTCAAAATGTCCTCTTTAATTTTCTTCTAGATGACTTCCATTTTGAACATAATTTAGCTTACAAATAATACAGACAATTGCTTTTGACAGCTATTGATCCTGGAATCTAAGAATTGAGTTGATTCACCACCAGCTCTTATTCAACCAGTGTCTATCAAAAGATGAGTGAAAGTATAGTTGAAGGTAGAAGTAAGAGATTCTGTGTACCTACATTACATTTTTATTTCCTTATAAATCAGTAAAAGTATTAAAGTGCTGAGAGAAAGTCTTTTGATCACTTACTCAATATATCTTAAGTGACGATATGTTGTTACTGTGATTTCAGAGTTTGATATGGAGCATTAAGCTAATGAATCGTTCCGGAAGTAGCCTGGGTCTGTGTAGGATCAGCTTGCATGACTCTTTAACGTACTTCTGAGTCTTGGAGTGCTGAAAAGCATAGTGTGAAAAACAGCTCTGCAACTGACAAGGTCCATACAGAGTAGGCTGCAGAAGGGATTTAGTAGATAGATAAAGAATGAATTGGCAAATCAAGTTTGATACTATAAATGTTAAATCACTGTGAACACTGAAACTTAAAAGAGTTTTTCATTATCTTCAAAACAACTTTATTTTTTACATCAGAAACCTTAATACCTGGATTTCAGGGATCACTCATTTAAGACGTTGTACGTAAAGAGTGTATCAGTCCATCAAGCACCATTCTCATAGGGTGGTGACTCATATCTGAGATTTCACTAGCAGGTCATCAGTTTTTCCTGTGACAATGATATTTATGCTTGTGAGCATCTGTTGAACTCAAAACTCACATGTACTAGTGGAAAAAATTGTGTTGTCAGCCTTTTGACAGATAGTCTTCTATGCTATTTGACATAGGTATTACTTTTTGAAAGTCGTAGCTGTAGATGTTAGTGAATGTAGAATTCTTTGTGCAAGTATGTTTTGTTATGTGTTGATCTCCTGGAGCTGCCGAATGAGATGTCAGAATTGTGGATCAATGTTCTTTTGTCACATTGCTGTTTTGGTATTACAAATGGAACATAGCTTCTTTCAGGAGGGTTATTGAGTCATAGTTATTTTGTGTCAGTGCTACATTTTTTTAAATCAAATTGATCAGCTAAGACTAAGTGGCTCTGTTTCCTCTTATTCCGTCATCCATTCATTGTCTTTGTTAGAGCAATCAAGCAGAAGATTGAATATGGAAGATTGACAGCATAATGTTTGTGTCTGCTACTGTTTATCCTTAAGGTTCTGTGTGATTTTTGTTCTTTAAAGAAAACAGGCTGTTCCTAGCTTTTTAAAAGATTGATTCTGAGAAAGTAGATTATCCTATGAATCACCTGATTAATTTGCCTTCAAACAGCTGGCAAAATCTTGCTGTCATCTAATTCTGCTCTTTTTCTTGCCCTCAAAAAAAAATCTGAAACTGTTAATTTTTAGCATTTTTTTTTATATGTCAAATACAGGAATAATACCACTTTTGGTTTAACACCTTTATTACATTTGAGAGATTGTTTTGCTCACAGTGAAATAAGTTATCTTGTATGGTACTTGGGTTACATGAACCCTTATGTTCCCAGCAAAACCACTAATCTCTACTGGTAGGCTATACACAGATTTCTGTAAAAGGAAGTATATTTGACATATTTTTGTTTCCCTTAAATATGTAAATAATCTTATTTTGGTATTCCTGGGTTTAATAATTACTTCTGGTTTTGAGCACAACTAACTTTAGAAACTCCATGGTGTCAGTTCATGCTGTTTTGATCATCTTCTGTGGATGCAATTGTAGGAAACACTATCCAGTCTCATGTCTTGGATTTTGGCACAGTATTAAGAGAAGTACCCAAACCCATCACTGAAAAAATTGTACACCTTAAGCTCTCAAGATTCTAAGTCAATGTTACTATCTTTATATTAGCTGTGATTCTAGTTTGTTCTTTTATGATTACCAATGTTACAGAGTTGAGGGAAATCTAATGCCATGAAAAAGCTTCTGTTTTCATGGTGCTTAACTTGTGAACAGGTCCTGCATCTGAAGAGGATTAGCTGGGATTACTTGGGTTACTGGGAATTGTAACTACACTGCTTTTTGAAGTCTCTTTGACTGTTCCAAAATTTGTTTGTCATTATAGTATTGTATTTCCACTTCGCAGAATGGTTTCAGGTATGTTGTAAACCAGAGAATATTTTTGAATTTGTACTGTTATGTATTGTTACTGTGATAAAACTATAGAAATGCTTTTAAAGTCATACAGCGATGGTATTTTTGTGTCTTAGAACTAGATGTAGTTATGTGATGGACTGGTGTTTCAGAGCATAGGGCCTTAAGCTAGACTAAATCTACTTCCTGTTTTTTACATGCATCACAGCAGGACATATTTTGGTTTTTTGATTTTTTTTATTCTTTAACATAGTTGAATTTCTTTAATTTTCTTCTAGGTGTGAATGTAGTTCTTTCTTTGCAGTGCTTCATTTAGGAATAGCTTGGGTTTTTTGGCTGGGGTGGTAATTGTCAAGGCTTGTATGTGTCTTGTCTTTTCCATACTACCTACTTAGTCTAATCATTCCCCACTACAGTAATTAGTTACAGAGTGAACATATTCACTGGTTAACTCTAGCCACTCTTTTAGGGTGGCTGTGTTTTAACATATGAGTAAGTATGAGTCAGTACCTCAGGTATAACTGCAGCAAAATAATTAATGAATGCTAATTAATGTATTATTTTGACTTAATTTCTTCAAGTGCATTTGTGTAAAATTTCTGTTAATTATTAATGAAGAATAATGGAAGTTCAGATGGGGAAAGGCTCATCAAATGTCTATTTTAAATCTAGCTAATTTATGGAATAATTGCTAAATGATCTCAATTTATTTTGTATTTGTATTTGGCATGTGTTACAGATTGGGAATGCTATTGGAATAGCATTGTTTGATCTGTGATGGTAGATTGAACATAAATGTTTTGAATTACAATTTTAAGAATAAAACTGAATTCAGTCATAATTAGCTGAAGTACTGTTGCTTGAGAAGTACTTAATAGAATTTAGATACCATTCTTAACATTTTTATAGACCTTTAATACTATTTTGCATAGCCATTTTACATATGTTTCTCAGGGGTTTTTTTTCTATCATGTTTCACTTTTAGAATATTTTTACTTCCATAATTGGAAATAATATAAGTGATTATAAGTGAGCTAGATTTTGACTTTAGTATTCCACATAATAAAGATTGCATTCTGACTTCATGTTACCTAAAAAACCTGTGCAAAACTCCTGTTCTAGAAGCAAACTTGTAAACGCTTAACACTTACAGTAATGGATCAGATGCAATAAATTCTAACAGAGAAGCCTTTAAGTAAAGTACCGGTATGCATTATTTTATTTTACAGTTTATTGTTGTTTGCTGTTTGTCTAATGATTTTCTTTTTTCCCCCCCTTTTTTTTTTTGCAGTCAATCAAGAGGAATTTATTGCTATTATGACTGGAGATATTTAGCATTAGAAGAAAAGAAATTAATTCACCACAAAAGGGAGGAGCTGTTGGCAGCTTCCATTACAATGTTTTGTACTTTCATTTATTTCAGTAGCTGGAGTGGTGCAGAAAGTTACTTGTGACTGGACCAAAATAAAAATGGGTTACACGCACTGATAATTCAGTACTTTGCATCATTAAATATTATTGCTAGAATAATTGATGTAATATTTTAGAACAAGTAAGTAATGCTGCATTTCAGAATGTTGGAGTAACTTTGTAAAATAGCGTTGTCTCAGATTTCTAAATTGTATCATATTATAAGAACCTTTTGAGGTTCTTGACTTTGTGTTAGCATTAGTTGTGACCTTAGTTTTGATACATAAGTTTTGAAAAAATTCCATTTTAATAAAATGTTCTTTACTACTACTTGGGAGTGTTATTATTGTAGTTCAATCTGAGCTGAGCTAGAAGGGACAATGATTCCGAGATTTTTTTTTTTCTTTTTTCATTTATAAGCTTTTACTTCTGCTCTTTTAGATGAACTGCAACATAAAATGAGCAAGCATATGCATCTTTAAAGATGCAATTTATTAACTGTTACCCCAGTATGATAACAAATTACATACAACTATGCATGATGATAAATTGATTTCAAAACATGCTTAAATCTCTCAGATGTAAGCCAGCAATTCTCTCTCCAGTATCCACATATTTTAAAAATACATTTAAAAACCTGCAACAAACCCCCACAGCTCCTAACCAGTATTTTGCAATCTTAGAAGATTTGTTTGGGAGGTGAATGTTTAGGGGAAAAGATTCAGTGTTTGGGACTTAGCCTATGGAAGTCTCTTAACAAATATTTTCTAGGATCAGTATGAGAATTGTCCAGTTCAGTAGCTTCTGACTTTGCTTTTAATTTTTTCTGTAAACTATTTCAGGGACACTTTTAGTTTCTGCAGACAATAAAGTGATGTAGTCTCCAAAAAACTTTTTCTTCAAAAATCCTGCCTTTGAATGTGCCAAGTGTTCTAACATGCTGCAGTGGCCTTTATGGGGATGGTAGCATCCCTAGATGGTTGGTACTTATTTTTTGATAGGTGAAAAAGCACACTTATGATGTGTAACTCTTCCAGTAAGATGTATTTTCAGAAGAAGCTTTTGCAAGCTTTTTGCTTGGTAAACCTTATTTGTTCTTGTGGACATGGCAGCATTTGTTAGGGGCCAAGTAACAATAATGTATGGCTTCATAAACACAGGCCAGTGACCTGGAGAGAGATTTTGTGAGTCGCTCAGACTGTGGGAGTGACACAGAAGAAGGAAAAAAGAAATAGTCAGGATTGTGATACTGTCTCAATGATTGGTTTTACTTTTTTTCTTAATTTCATTGTTCTGGAGACTTTGGCATTTTAAAACAATGCTTTTTCTGTGCTGCTGACTGATGATCTCGCAGTTTTGTTTACTGGGGTTGTTGTAATTCTGTTGACTTTTCTTGGGTATTTGCCACCTGACAATAGTGACTGATGAGAGACCAGATCTTGGTAAAATCTAATCTCTGAACTCACAACTGTCAGCTCGGCCCCAGCATTGATGCTACATTCACTTCTGTATGTTTTGTGGGGCTCACATCTATCTTGGTACTTTCTTTGTAGTTCTCTTGATGTATTATAGGATACAGATTCCCAGTTTTTTCTTTTTATGCTTTGCCTGGTATCACAGAGGAAGAGAGTAATTTGGTGGCACGTTTTATCATCTCTCTTTCAGAATAGTGCCAAGGTTCAGCAGTCATCACTACATATGTAAGAGGTGTGCTGTTGAACGTGTTCCTTATTTCCAGACTTTAAAAAGTGCATTAGTGTCAAATGGGCAAGGTCTGGCTTGGAGTACCTGGGACAAATGTTCCTCTGTTACCTTTACCATGGAGGACAGTGATGTCTGGCAGAAATCTAAAAATGGCAGCTTAGGAAATGTAATCCATTGCACTGAAATTACTGGAACTTCTTTTTAAGAGCTTATAGTAACTTTATAACTGGACCAAATATCAGTAATCCTAATAATCATTCCCTAATTAATCCCATGCATCTTTCAGGAAATTGAGAACTTTCAAATGAATGAAAATGCCATGTTGGAATGCAGTGTACCCCAACTACTACTCCATGGCTTATTTTAGAGCTGCCTTTTACATACTAGGTATGTGACATCAAACATATTTGTTTTGTGTTTCCATGGGAAAGTTTCCATGGCACAGTTAAGTCATAAGCAGTCAGATAAGGTTACATGTGCTGTATCATGTGGAGGCTCTGCTTGACCTGAGAAACATCTTGAGTGTTTTGCTGGTGTGCTTGACTTTACCATGTACAGCAGAGCTGTGTTTTAACTATGCTGCTGGAGCTTGGCAAAGAGGAAAAGGGAAACCATGGCAACTTGTCTGGCAACAGAGCAGAGGCCAAAGAGGCAGTTTGTGACAGGAGGGGTGAGCACAGAGCCACTGGGAAGGGTCACAGCTGGCCCTGAACTCTTAAGCGAAGCCACAGTCCTGCATGAGAGGAATGGCAGCCTAAAGAGGAGGGCATCAGGGTATTTTGATCTCTTTGTCTCTGGTCTCTCAAGTTCGTGGTAGAGCTCATGGATACAACTTCTCTTTCTGCACTGAGGCTGCAGCTCAGGAAGATGTTTCTGTTGTGACTGGTGTTGTTGAAGACTGTGTGGTGGTGAAGCCATGAAGCAGAGTGTGGAGAAATCCTGCAATTGTTAAACCCTGCCCTAAGAAAGTTTTGCAGCCTATGTGCAGTTTTGGGATATTACAAAGTGAACTTTGTTAGCATAAGTTTTTATCACAATGACACAAGAACAGAGGATAAGGGCAATTGCGCCAAATCCATTTGCCCCATAGATTGCTTGTAGTTTCTCATAACCCCTCACACAGGTGGAGGTTTTTTGTGGACTCCTATCTGGTGAATGTGCTCCTCTGTTGAGACAAATTTCAGGAGATATCAGCCGTGTGGTTAGTCCAGCAGCCTGCGCTGTAAAGAGAAGGGAAGAGCTGCAACTCACCCCAAAAACCGAGGCCCAGCTCCCCTTCATCACAACAGCCCCAGAGCCTGGGAGGATGGGGGGTGGGATGGGCATTTCCCCCCTCTAGAGGCTTGACAAGGCCTTTACTTGTCAAGTCTCTGTTCTAAATATCTACTAATAATAGGTATTTAATAACAGATAAGTATCTAACAATAGTAGGTAACTAACAACAGATAAATATCTAATAATAAATATCTAACAATGGATAAGTATCTAATAGCACTAAATATATAACAGTAAATATCTAATCAGAATATTGTGGGTTTGAGTCCCATCTGGGGTGCCAGAACTGATGCCTGGAAAGGCTGATGTGGAACAAAATTAGAGCAAAAGAAATAAAATAGGTATTTATTGAAAGGATATACCTTGGGCAGTGCAAGAGCCTTGCCGGAGCTACACCCAAATCAAATCCAAGATTCTAGTCACGAGTTTTACACTTTTATAAGTTTTGGTTCATCTACATATTGGGGTCAATTGTCCAACCACAGTCCCAGGCTATAACGTATCAACCCCCTGACTTGCCCACTTGCTCCCTTCCCTTCCACGTTTCTTTATGCTTTTTGGGTAATGGTTGTCCTTGATTCTCTGGCTGGGCAGGGATTGTTTTGGCATCACCACAGCAGCCGCCCCTGGACACAAAACTAAACAGATCAACTAAACAGATTGTCTGCAAAAATGGGATGGGATAATAAAGCATCCCCAAGACACACTCATATAAGCAACCCTTTATTTGTTTAGTTTGAGCTGGGTCCTACTCTTAAGCAGTAAATGGCTGTGACTGCAACCTGCCTTGGTGCACAAGGAACCTGATTAAAGCAAGATCTGCATTTTCTTTGACCTTTCCATTAAGTCAATAGGTTGTAGAAGATATCAACTGGCACTAGAAAACTTTTGTGTACTCATTTTCTGTAGTTACCACAGGTGTAAGTCTGTAGGGATGCTTAGAATGTTCCCATTTTTAAGTAAAGAAAAGAAAGAAAAATGGTTCTGCAGTGGGAAAAAGAGGTCAGTTTTTTTGGTGCTTCCCTAAAGGTACACCAAGGGAAATATCTCCACAAATCCATTCAGACTCTTACTAAGATGTTACACATATTCACAGAAAATCAGCAGAAGCATCATGTACTTCTAAAGAATGTGCAAGTGTCTTGCTTTTATGATTGCACAAATGGTACATCTACTGTAAAACTGTTGCTAAGCAAACTGAACACATTGGCAATTACCAGTAGACAGAAGTGATAGCTCTCAGAATACATAAGTGGGAAATTTCCATATGTAGGTCTTTTTGAAATGACATATGAATGTATTGATAGTGGAGGTTGTATTTTCCACTTTTTAGCCTTTACTGTTTTAAAAACCACTTATAAAAGAGTACTTAAATGAGTTTCAAAGGAAGAAATAAATTTAAAGGAATGATTCCTTTAAAATATTCCTCTTAAATGGGCCTAGCAGGAAGGGGTTACTTTTCTAAATAAGATTATTTAAAATATTTAGTAGAAATGATGTTATAACATCTGGATAATTTTTCTAAATCATAAACTGTACTTATGAATGTTTTTATTATAATTTAATGGAATGAACTTCTGAAAGGATCTTATTTTGTTTGATTTTTAGAGGGGTTTTTTTTGTTTTGTTTTTGGGGGGTTTTTTTGTTTGTTTTGTTGGCTGGTTGGTTGGTTTGGCATTTCTTTGTTCGGATTTGGGGGGATTTTTTATTAATTATGGTTTTGGATCTTTTTCTTAAGTGATCTTGAAGTCTGACTGATGATAAAGCCTACTTTATTGGCATGAAACGGATTTGGACAATTTGTGTTAGCAAAAGCTTGCAGAAATTAAGTTCTGTAGCCTCTTCCTTCTTTCCCAGGTGTTGGCAGGCACTCTTCCCACTCCTCTGCTGGAATCAGAGAAATTGCAGCACAGTGACTGTCCCACTGTAAGTGAAAATGTAGGAAAATAAAGAACTATATTAGAGAGCAGTTACAATTTAAAAGGAAGCTGTGAAAACTCTTAAATAGATCTATTTTAACCCAGTTGTGATGGGGCTGAAAATGCCCCCAAACCAGTCATTTTGTGCTCTCCTGGTTAGTGGAAGGTAGAGCTATACAATAAAGTTTAAAACTAGAGTAATATGCTGTACCTGAAAAGGAAAGTAGTAAAATGTCTGTATGGTACTGATTGCTATGTATATAAATAAAACAATAACATCCAAACAACCCAATTTAATGACATTAGTAAAAAATGCTAGTTAATAAGGATCATACTGGTCCACCCTTAAAAAGACATTTAAAAAGGCAACAATTCATTTATTCAGCCCCTACTGGAAGTTAGCTACTTCCCCAGTACTCCTAAAAGAGCAAACCATAATCCCACTATCCTAATGGAGATCTCTTCAGTTAATAAAATAGGTGCTGATGTCTGGAGCTGTGTGAGTGAATTAATTATGGCAGTTTACAACGGCTGCCACATGTATGAAAGCAGTTGCAGTGCTAACAGCATCTAATTTATTTCTCTGTAAAACACTGAATTTCATGACTTGGAAAAGTGTTAGCAGGACTCATTTTTCTTTCTCACACTGTTTTTTTGTTTGACAAATTGTTTATGCCCTACCCAGGGCAATCTTCACAGAAAGATTTATTAATATTACTATTGTTTTAAAACGTAAGTGTTCAAGATGTTACTTGATTGCTTAATGAGACAGTTCAGTAGGAGTATATATTGTTGTGGCTGTGCTTTATGTCCTTAAAAAGTTGCACAAAAGTTAACCATATCTTTTTATGTTCACTTTCCTAAAAGCAGCAACTTCCACTTGGTAATCACATTTGATACTCAGCTGTGTTCAGAGAAATGAAGGACAAAATTCGTCAATTATGGTTTTACCCACAAGGGGGACCCATTGTTACGACTAAAAAGTGGGCTTTGAAGTTTTAAGTAAAACCAGCATGATCAAATGCCAGGTGGAATTTTTATACCTGAATCTTTTCTCTTTCTTGCTGTGCATGCACACTATAAAAATCTGCGGGCCTCTTCCACCCATTTATGCAAAATTTGCTAACTAAGATGCAACTTCCATGCAGCACAGATAAGAACTATCTTGCATGTTTTGAAGGCTTATATTAGTGTTGCACTTACAGGTGTTTGTGTTATACACTTTGCAGGTATATAAAAATAGAAAGAAAACAAATATTTGGTTGCTTCTGGTGTGCAGAATTTACTGAGAAAATATGTACTTATTCAAAGATATGCTCGTAATTTTATTTGATTTTATTTCTAAATGGAGGGGAAAATGTGTCCTTTTTGTTGTTCTGACAGTCATATCCTGATTTTTTCCTGCCTCAAGCAGTCACCCTGCTTTACTCTGTGCTTTGTACTCGGTGCCCTGCTCTTACAAGGGCTCCTTGCGGTATCTTCTCATGCGTGCATTTCCCCCGTGCTAGACTCAGCTTTGTTCTGACTGTGCTGCCCATCACACTGTCCTGCTTCCCTCCTGGCTCTGAGGTGCTCCAGTGAAGAGGATCTGTGGCTGCCTGGTCCCTTAACTCATGACCTGTGCCGTTCCTCAGCATCCCTTCTTGCTCCTGCAAGGACCTCACGGCTTGGCTTGTCTCTGATCCTCCCCCCTCTTTTCACAAACACCATCACAGCCCTTTCCTTGCTTAGGTAGGTTAGTGAGGAGCAGATTTATAAAAACCATCAGTAAAATGCTCTGGAGATTTCTACATGCAGCGTTTCTTCATCAGTGGTCACTCCACCTGGGGGTGTTACACCTTGTCCTCTCCTCCTGTGCCCCTGTCTGGATGGGAGGCAGAAGAGGGGGAGCATTTTCTTTTCATTGTTGTATTGCCTTTTGTCAAGATGAATTTGGCACCCAAATTCTAAAAAACTGAGCTAGCATGTTTCTTAGACGTGAAGTAAAAAGCGATATAAGCTATTCCTGCATGCCTAGAGTGAAGTTATTTTAATACTGTTTCTAATGCTATCAGTAACTATACTTTTTCTCAGAAAGGATGCAAAGTTTTATCATTGTTATTCCATATATTTATTATTTAAAATTCTTTCCCAGTTGTGATGAGAATGAGATGCAGTAACATTTCTTTTGTTTTTTTAACAAGGATTTTGTATTCAAATATGTTTAAATGAGTGAAAATATATTTTTGAATTAGTATTTACTGAAGTAAAATTTTCTTCTCTTACATCAAAGACTGATAAACACCTGTGCTTTGTGACCATTTAAAAAAGTATTTCCAGGAAAGGACCTATTTGGTTCAGTTCAATGGCCCTTTTTGACACATTGTGCAGAGCACTGAGATTAAATATTCAGGTTATGTCTGGGTAAATAATGGATCTGGAGCTTCATTTCTGCAGTGAAACACAGGAAGGGCCATCTCAGTCACCAAGGTCTTGGCTGTTTAACCTCATGGACTTTTAAATTCCTCTGCTGCCATTAGAAAATAAGTACCTGCACATCCCTGTAAAGTGACTTTCATTTCCTAAATCATGTAGTTGCTTTTGCAATTATTACACTCATCCTGTGTTGGAATCTTAAAATACTACCTGTGGCAGACTTCCAGGTATTTTTATTTTACTTTATATTTATTATTAATCCGAGTTAAAAAAGAGGATAAGAGCAAACTGCAAAAAATTTTGTGTGGTTGTGTGATAAAGTTGAAGGATAAATCTGCATCCACTTCTCCCCTATTGATATTAATGTGTCATGCAGAGCTGAGTCTGATGTTGGCCTTTCTTCACTAGTCTTTGTGAATCCAGCACACCTAACAATTCCAAATACAGGCATTTCCCAGGCCTTTCCCTCTGCTTCAGTGAGGTGACACAGAATACTTGTCAGAATGGTGGGGAATGGCTAATGTTTTGCAAATGGAGTGGAAATCAAATGTGTATAAGTTCTCTAGTCCTCATGTGCTTGGTCTCTCCAGAGACCTGCCCCAGAGAGCTGCACTGGAGCACTGGAGAGGCAGTGTTTACAGTCTGGTGTCCCAGTGCTCACCTAACTTTCTCGGGTGGATTAAGTCACATAAGGTGCAAATTTACACCTCTTCTACGTCTTTTGTTAGGGTAGCATTTGTTTGGGGTTTCTTTGGCCTCAGAGGCATCGGAGACAAAAGGGATGCTGACATCTGAAATTATGGAGTCTTTGTACCTACAAGACATTTGTCTGTTGAAACCTTACATTGTGCTAATTAAAAACTCAGCTGTATTAAAATTATACCTGCAGCCTTGCTTTTTCTTAAAGTCCATGGAAGGCAATGGAGCTGTTGCATCCCCTGTTACAGCCCCAGTGAGTACTGAATTGGGTATAGAGGCTTCCAATTCTTGTGTCATGATAGTTTTAAGGTCTTTCCATGGGAACCTTCTGCAGATATCTGACAGTGAGTTCATGGTGCTGCACTGAGTGCATTGGGCTGCTGGTCTCTGTTAGAATACAGGCTTCAATGCAAAGAAATGTGCTAATTCAGATTTTGTTCTTGGAAAAACGAAAGGACAATATGTGTAATCTAGTAGGAAATTACTGGTTTTAAGGTGCTATGGAGATCTGTGATCAATAAGACATAGAATAAATGAGCTATAATGCCCCAATGATAATAATAGTTATGACCTTGTAATTTAGCACAAGCTTATAGCATTTAATTTCTTGTTGTTTCTGGTTGCTAAATGACCACCTAAAAATGGCCAGTGCACCTAAAAATGTGCAGTGGGTAGGTATTTATAACAAATTTCATTTGCAATCATCAAAACATTATTTTTTATTTTCTTTAGCGGATCTAAAAATCAAAATAGCCAAATGTGCTGCTAATCTAATTTGATTGCAGCCTATAAACTGTGTGCTTTAAAGAACCCAAGAATCTAGTGTCTACTTCTGAGTCTCTTTTTAGCTTTGGGAAGAAGTATTTATATGGAAGGGTAATGATACTATAATTAATAAACTAAGGAGGGACTGAAAGAAACTTGTGTGTTCTGAAATTGATTAAAATGCATTCTCTTTGTCTAAAAGTGAGTTAGTGCCAAAAGAGTGGTCTCAAACTCGTGTGGAATATTAATTTCATTATGTATTTGTTTGTTTGTTCACATAGCTTACAAAATCTCTGTGTAAATATGCAATACACCCTAAATCCAAACTAGTGAGGTCAACAACACTGTTTACTAAGGCCAGAGTGTACAATTAAAAAAACCCCAAACCAACTAGTACAAACAAGAATATAATTACTACTAATTTTTACTTTTATTTTTTTTGTAAACTGTTTCTGGTGTCTGCAGTTTGAAATAACTACAGTTTAATAAACTGTAGAATTACGTGAAATTTGCTTTTTTTTTCCCTCATGAACACCTGTTTTTTCTGCTCATTAGAAGCAAACTTTTTGAATTCTAACTGGCATCCTTCCCCCAAGTTTGATCTAGGAGTGCATTATAGATTTGCATATTTTCCTATATTTGCATTTTAAAATCCTAATTTAGGAAAGAAAAACGAATGTAAATGGTGGGAATTCAGTGAAAGGAATCCAGAAAATCTACCAGGATCTATTAACTTGCCATTTAATCTAAATACAAAATAGGCACAGCAGTTGTACAACTGTATGTTTATATACAGCTCCACATTTTTCACTGAAAAGAGAGCTTTCTTTATATTTACTAAAGTGTGATTTTGCTTGAAAAAGTGAATCTGTAAACTTAGCATCATGTTTATTGTCTTAATGACTTTTCAGATTCCAGACTTGATATGTACACTGGCACAGCAACTTGTTTATTCTATCTAAAAGCTCAGTCTGAGGTCAGCAAGTCTAGCTACATTCAAGGGCCCAAAAATGAATTCAGTAGTACATCTGTGGGAATGATTGCATAATTCAATATCTTATCAAGTCACCACATCAATCCAGAGTTGTGGTGGTGAGGACTATAAAAATTCTGCTGCCTTGTCTTCAAGCTTCTCCACCCTGTAATGTGCTTTCCTGTCTTCCTCCCTTCTGTTTTTCACACAAAAGGGAGTTCACTGAAATGCCTGGTTACTCCCCAGACTACTAAACATTGAAATAAAGACTGGGAAAACAACAAGGCTTTCAAATGAAGGAAGTACTTAACTTGCTTGTTGCTAACCTAAGGCTAGGCTCAGTTGAAGGAGTCATTCAACAGCAGCACATCCTTTTCCATGCAGCCTTCCAGTGCCACCAGCCCTGCTCATCCTTCCAGGTCTTTTTTAGAGGGATTTGGATCATCACAGTCCCACTCCTGGAAACATGTGAGGAATGTGTGTGCTTAATACCTGAGGCTACCCTGAAGTCTTTGCTGACAAGTGCCTTCACAATATATGGAGAGCCCATCTGTGGCTCCTCTGAATATGAGTGCAAGTTACTGTGTTTGGTAAGGCTGTGGCTGCAATGCACAAGTACACAGAACTTTTAGTGTCTGTAAATGTGGTACAAAAGAGCTGATTCAGCCCTTGTGAAGGGGAGAGTGCCCTGCAGTCCTGGCACAGCATAACCCAAGGCAGCTCACCTGTGAGTGGAGCAGATTTTGGAGAACTGGCTCACTATCATTGCAGTCTCAGGCTATAAATGTCAGATATTTTTTTTTTTTTTAATGCCTTTTGAAAGACATGACAGGATGCTGCTTCAGCATTGTGTAGTGAGATCATTTGGTTTCAGCTAGCAGGAGTTAAGTATAAGTCTGAGAATGTCCTGCTGAACATCTACACAAACTATTTTCCATCCTGCAAGATTTTCTTGTATTAATAGAAAGGGTTTGGTGATGATTATTTTTTTTTTTGGTGAGCCCTACTTGGAGAATTTTTCTATCAGGGGCCATGGGCAGCACAACTTGGGAGTGATCTCCATGATGGGAAAGCTTTGGAATATCTGGAAATACTTCTGGATTCAGGCAGAAATTGCTGGAATATTTATATATAAATACTTACTATTTATTAAAAAATAAATAATATTATAATTAATAATTCCAACCTGTGGAACTGAGATTAAATAAAAAGGAATAGAAGGAAAAAACAGGAATGTTTTTCCTCCTGGGTGCCAAAGCATTTCCATAATTCAGGATATGGGGATTTGCATCACTGTATTCCAGATAAAAAAGTTTTCCCAGGAAATTCTGTGTTCTTCCTTTGGAATTCTAATTCAAGCTCATGTCCTGCTGGGCACAAACACCCCCAAAACTTGAAATTAAAAATGGTTCTGGCTTCAGGAAATGCAGATAATGGAGTGATTAGTGAGCAGTGGGGTAATTAAGATGTTGGATTTTTTCATTCCCAGTGAATCTCAGCTCTGGTGAACCTCAGTCTGTGAAATGAACAGAGAGAAATCCAAGGAATTCAGAAAGATCCAAATGGGATCTTTGGGATCCCTCCTCAAAAACACTTCAAAGGAGATTTTGGGCTGGAAATCCTGATTTTTGAGGACCAGCTGGCTCTGCCTCTTGCTTGGAGACTTGAGGCACCCACAGGAGGTAGGAAAAGAATTTCCAGGATTATTTCCTGAATTTTCAGAGTGATCTCCAGAAAATCTGGCAGTGCTGGTGTTTTTTTGGAGCCACTTTTCATTCCAGACTCTGGTTTTTTGGGGATCTCCCCCTCTTTGTCCCAGCTCTGTCCCAGTGAGGAGCCTCACTGTGCTTTAAACCCCAACAGCTGATGTGCAAAAAAATATTAAAAAGATCTAAAAAAGAAGGAATTGAACAGGTAAATCCTTGGAATAACAGTTGGGAAATGAAAATCAAACCACAACCAGCGCCCTCAAATGGATATTTACAGAGAAAACTGAAATATTTGTTTGACTGTATTTTGTCATGCTGTAAAATGCTGTTATTTCCCACCAAAAATGAGAAAATGTATTTAAAGCAGCTGTTTTGGTGGTGTTTTTTTTTTTTTTTGTTTTTTGGTTTTTTTTGTGTGTGTGTGTTTTTTTTGGTTT
>JAODKT010001744.1:51870284-51888780 GCA_027576195.1 Cossypha heuglini | reverse complement strand
TTCAAAGAGGAGCTTCTGCCTTTATTGGCAGACACCTGTCCTTCAAACTAGGACAAGGAGCAATAAAAAACCCTCTAATAGACCTCAGAAGACTGTAGCCCCAAGGCCAAGGTCACATCATGTGTGGTATCAATGCTTCCTTTCCCTGTCTCTATCAAAAATGCAGGGGACTGACAAGGTGGGCAGCAGGCTGGGCACAAGTGCAACTTTGAAGTGAAGTCTAACTGTCTTCTTGGGTCCTTCAACTGGACTACAATCAGAAAATTAGGGATGTGAATATCTCACTCAACTCGGCATTTCTTAGGCTGAACTTTGGAAAGCAGTCTCAGTCCCTTTGGTCTGAGTAAGTAAGATTGGCAGACTCAGCAAAAACCACTACAATGATGAAACCATTGTAGAAGCTGATTTATGAAGACACGTGGGGAACTGGATTTGTTCACTCAAAAGAGAAGGTGGCCTGGGGAGTTCTAATCACAGCCTTCCAAGAGCTCAAAGGTGCTGATGGAGAATTAGTTATGCTCACTTCACAAGGATGCACGGTGCCAAGACATGATGTAACACAAATAAGTTTCCAGAATTAGAATTCTGCCTGGATATTAAAAATATTCTTCACAATGAAAATATTCAAACACTGGATATTTTACCCAGCAGAGTGCTGGAAGATCATCAAATAGATACATTGACTTGATGTGGCCCTACTTTCAGTGCAACATTGGATCTTATGAACTGCAGAGATTTTTCTGCAACCTGAAGTTTTCTATGCTTATATGATTAAATATTTCTTTTATTCTTCACATTGTAAATACATTACTACCCTCATTTCTAAGTAGAGCTGTGATTTTTCCAATAGACAGGCATTTAAGTCATATGATGCACTTCCCGTGAAAGAAATACTGAATTAATATTTTTGTTTTTCCAGAGAAAATGAATGTGATAGCAGCTATACATTTCTTGAGGAAAGTGGGAAGCTGAACAGCCAGTATGCTGTTCTGAGTCTTTTGTATTACCTCCCTGATTCAAGTTCTTCCCCTAAAGGAAGAGGAGCATGTTCAACCTGGTCTGTGTCTGTTTACCTTTGAGGTAAACTCTCTAAGACAGTACAGTCTGAGCACATCACTCTGCTTTGTGTCAGATATCACTACTGCTATGGAAAAATATGTCAAGACTGAATGCCATAGCTTTGGGTAGCCTCATGTGTTTCTGACATGGAATCCATCATATCAGCCAGAAAAATGAACAATTCTTCAAAGCCTTCTGAAGTGCCTAGTTTGTCCTAACACAGGCATATTCCAGGTGTTTAGGTTATAGCACACCAACATCATCAGCCATGACTAATAAATTATTTACACTGAGAAAAGCTTTGCTAAGTACAGGCCTGCACAGCAAAGTGCTCCTGGAGTGAAGACATTTGAAAGACATTTTAATTCCATGGCACCACGCAGAGGGCATTAATTTTTCTTATGATTTCCTCTATTGTTACAAAGAAAAAGATTTTTAATGTGCAAACCTCATTAAATCAATCATCCTTGGGAATTTAGATACACAGTGTGACAAAGGCAGCAACTTTCAATACCTAGAGGCAATTTTTTCCATATGTTTTGGATGTTGGGTTTTAGGAAACATAAAGAGTCTTAATGGATTTTTGGCCCTATTTACAATATAAAATTTCAATATGAGGATGTCTTACTCCAGGTTAAATAACATAAAGTTCTCATCTATTACAATGAATTATCAACCTGTGTTTGATGCTTTCAATGTATAGTCAGGGTGACTTTAGAGAGGATGGTCTAAGATATCAATTACCTAGTGCTGCAGCAATATGGTACAGAGTATGACAAACATTGAAAAAAAAATGGCTTTTAGACATTCTTGAATTTATTAAAATTTCTAAGCAACTGTTTCAGCTATTGCATTTCTTCAGCTCCTGGGATTTAGCAAGGCATCTTTATTCAGTAACAGATTTATATAGCCTAAACTGTTTACAAACCTGGAATTTGGTTTTTTAATTGGAGAAAACAAAAGTGTAATACTACTAGAAAAAGCCAAAGATTATGTCATTTTGCATCACAAAGAGATGGCTGACTATGTCTATTCCTCAGGCATTTGTCAAGCCTAGGCTTCCCATGAGAGAAGATTTTTATTGAGTGCCATAGCCTTTAGAGCAAACTAGGACATTTGATGTATTTCCACATGGATAACAGCACTACATGACATCTAAGTAAACTTACATTATCTTTTAATTGACAGCTTAGATCTGTCTGGCTCAGGGGAAACAGACAACTGTGTGAAATCTGGGGTAAGGTTAGAGGACAAATGTCAAATGTCCCTGGGATATATCTCATGAGACAACTAGAAGTCCAGCATTGCTACCTGAGTTTAGACTTATATAATGATTTTTTTCTATTCTCTCTTTTTGAGAAACATGTTTTTTACAAATAGAATAGACCATGGGCACTCAAACAAGAAGATCCTTTCTTTCCTTTAATTTTGTGGGTAATATAATATAATTTCAGAAGATTTTAAGAGATATTTAATGTATTTGTATGATCAGGTCCCTTTACACAATTTTTCAGCTCCAAACATTTATGCACTCCATTATATAACAGAGACTCAGGAAGCTTCATATCTCTCTGCTATCTGTTCCTTTCTCTGAAGCAAAGCATCTCAGTTTAAATTAATGAAATAAAAAAAAAAAAGAGAGACTGATTTAAGATGCCTAAATGACTTAACTAGGCTTGGTAAACTACTGAGTTTTTCTGAGAAAACTTGGTAGTTAGGCATTGCCTCCTTAAAAATTTAAAAGATAAACTTTGTAAAAAATTTATCTTCATCACCTTCTGTATTTGCTTATCAAGTACTGTCTTAAGCAAGTAGCTGGTGTCAGAACATGAAATACAGTTTTACAGTCTTTGTTCAGACTCGAGGATGACAAACAAAAAGAATGGGATGTGATGGCAGATAAAAATTATCCATGACACTAGAATTCCTTTTAAAAACTAAAAGTTGCCCCTTCTAACCTCACTTGCTTGGACTGATTTGGTTGTCTCTTTCATCTGTGATTGAGCATAAAACTGCCCACTTCTGCTGTCCAAGGACAAGCACCTCAAACATTCCAGTTTGAAATAGCAGAGATTCTCAAATTTTGCACTCAAGCAATGTCTCCTGGACATCTCCATCCTGGGTACCTGGCTACCATGCAGAGGTCATGCAGCCCCTACTGAGAAGCCCCAGACTATTTGAATTAACCATTTTCCACCGTGGATGAGCAAAGCAGCAGTTCTGAAATAAACATCTACCAGGATCTTTTGCCATCATTGTCCTGGTGACACCAGTCTGAATCTCTTTCCTCATGTCCAAAAACGAAGATGATGTGTGATGAATCCCTCTGTGAAGGCATTAGGGCTTTCTGCATCTGCAGGAATGAGGGATGTCAGTCCATGTGCATGGGAATCATCTGTGAAACAGCTGATGTGTTTACAGTTCAAACCAGACTATCCCTCTGACTTACCCCTTGTGGGCTCATGCCTTTTTGTCTTTACAAAAACCATATCTGGACCAAGCCTGAAGAGATGGTGACCTAATTGCTCTTGGCATCCTCCACTGTCAGATTTATCATTACTTATTAATTGAAAACTGATAAACATGACTAATTGGATTAAACTGAAGCTACTGTTCCTTCCTGATATGTATCTATGAATTTTTTTTTTATCAAAATCAGCAACAAATTACACTATTCCCACCACCATTTCCAATATTTCAGCTGGTAGCAGCAGGACTACAAAAATGGTTAATATCCAAAACATTTCATAATTTCTGCCTGATTATGTTTTGTGGTTCAATTATTAAGTTCTATCATGTTTAGGTTGGCTCTGATGTGAGTTCTGTACCAGGTTTATTATTATAAGTATTATAAATATAAACTTCTTTCTCACATGACTTCTTGCACTGTGTATGTCTTACAGGCTGGAAATTACAGTGTTACAAATTGCCTAGGAGCCCATATTTATTAAACAAGACAATAACAAACCAAATATGCAATTTAATGACAATGCTGTCACACTGAAAATCACAGAGGAGCTTCTTAACAGCAAAAAACCCAGGTAAAGAATAACAGAAAATAGCTAATATAATGAGAAGGCATAATGAAAACAAAGGCAACGGTGTAGTTATCAAAACCAAGAAGGCTACTGTAAGACAGATGAAAACAAAGTGTCACAAAATAAAACAGCTTTACAGAAGCCCTATTCAATGTTTTTAGACATGCATAATAAATAATGTAGTAATTCCTTTTTGGAAAATGTGTCAGGTGAACATTAAGTTTTCTAAATGCATTTTGTAGTCATCAAGGCTTGGACTTACTCTAAAATTAAAAGTAATTGTAAAAGTGTGAGAAAGAAAGTATATCTGTTGAAACTGGTGCCTACTAAGGGATACAGATGATCTGTGACCTCCAAAGGGCTGATGGGGTATCTGGAATGCCATGGGCACACAATCCTTCCAGAGCCACACCTGGTCTGGCAACAAAAACCAAAAGCATTCCTTGGTAGGAAAAGATAGAGAAAAGGAGATATCCTGTAAATGTTATTTATCCCCCGAAAATATGTACCCCAGAATATTTTGAACTGCCCCTGCTGCAATTCCCTGACTGCTTTGTACTCCAGTTTCCAGACTCAACAAGTGGACTCAGGACACATAGATATATCCTCCTTTTTATTATAGCTCACTCTCAGATTAAGCCTTTAATGTACCTTCAGCCTATAAAATACTATTATACAGAAATAAAAGCAGTAAAAAAGAGGCAGGCTGCAAATTCAATATTGAGGTTTAGTAATTTGCAGAACCTTTTATTAAATCTTCCATTTTGCTGGAATTTACAGGCAATTTTAAACCTGAATTTCAGCACACATTTGCTTGAGGAAGCCATTACATTAAAATCTGTGTGTGCACTGCGAACTATATTGTCTTACAGACATGCAGGCAAAAGAGTGGATTTTTAGGATCTGATAAAGTACAAGTTGTAAACATAGTGCAGTAAAAATGCCTTCTTCTCTGTTTCTCACTGGCTGATTTTCAATTTATCTCCTTTCCACACTCTCCTAGCACTTGGTGTTTCTCTCCTTAAACCAGCAATTTTAAGATGCGTGAGGTTTGTACATTTCACTCAGAAGTTCTCATTCAGTTGCACAAATGAGGAGGAATACCAAAGACTAATGAGAAAACAAATATGCTCTGCACTGCCATACACTACAGCAGCCAAGAGCTTGCTCAAGACTTATCACTCTAGGGAAAACAGTAAGTAAACCTTACAAGAAGTACTATTGGGGTAACAATTAAGATGTACTCTTGTACTTTTTTCTGAAGAGAAATGTTGGTTTGGGGCACAAAACAACTTTCAACTTTCTTTTTTCCCCTTTGAATCATAATCTTGAATCACAATAACTTTGCAGACAGCCCACATAAGCTATACAACTTACTTTAAATATTCAGAATTGATCTTCTCATTTGTCGTTTCACCCTGGCAGAAAACTGATGTGGGTGGAGCCATCTACTGCCATTTCTCTTATTAGAAATATGAAAGACTATTTTGAAAACACTGCTCCATATTTATCTGTAACCTTCCTAGTCTGTGGCCTCACGCAGGTGTATGTTATTCCTTGTGGCACTTAGGGACATGGTTCAGTGATGAACCTGGCAGGGGTGGGTTAGTGGTTGGACTTGGTGATCTTAGAGGTTGTTTCCAACCTAAGGTGTTCTATACCTCTGTGTGGAATCCCCCAGGAAAAGATTTAGGTGAGCTTGACATGGTGTGAGTCTTTACATATTCAGTAAAGAATATGTACACATACTCTCCCTTCCTTCTCAGACATGCCATAACTTACTTGCACAAAGGAGTTTAGGCAAAAAGAGTGAAAATCCAGCATTTAAGCTGCACCATACATTGTTCTCTCTCTAACTGCAGAGGTGTGGATAGGTACAGAGATTATATCCAGCTAGCTATCCAGTAGTTATTGGCCAAGACTGAGAAGGCTCAACTCAGCTGCCACAGAAGATTTAACACCTTGAAGAGATTTTAGGCACATATCGAAGAAAAAGAACAGAGCAGTTTCCCATATTACCCATTTGAGGTGGTTTGCTTTTCAGCACACAACACTTACCAAGACTTGTATGATTGGCCACGCCTGCCCTGCTGCCTGAGAACATTTTTAGTGGGACCCTCAAGTCCCCTCAACTCCATCAAGGTTTGCATTATGAATCTTGATTATCTGAGTTTATGCCTTCCTTCACTTGAGACAGTTTACACCTGTCAGCTGTAATGCTCCTGGCTTTCTGCTGTTTCTTGATTTAAAATATTCCTCAAGGAGTGACTTCAAATATGAAAGTTCTGAAAACCATGATGGAGTCACAATGTAGTTTCTCCCCTGACACAGCCCTGCTGACCCAGACACTAACAGGGATTGTAAGTGGTTTGTACATAAGTTCAACTATGCTACTTTTTCAAGGACTTCAATCTGGGTGCTAAAGAAAGCTTTAGGTAAAATTTGGCAGTCATCCAGTGCTTACCTTTGTTTTTTTTTAGCTTTAAACATGGATCAGTGTTGCATTTTGGCTATAGGAGCAGTGGAAAGGATAATGCAACAAAGTCCTTCATGTAATGGAGGAGCAAAAGAGAGCTTTTTTTGAAAGAAACACTACACTTATATAGAGTAGTTCATGCAATACAGAATAGAAAAGGCTCATTGGTCCAAGAAGGCAACACCTCTTTGAAAACATGCTTTCTGCAAAACATCACGTCTCTCACGTCTCCAGCAGGTGTTTAATCATTGTTATAATTCCTTGTCCTTGAGCAGCCTGAGCAAAAGGCTGCTTTCTCGGCTCCCAGCAGTATCCTAATGACAGAGCAGCATGAATGTAATGTGATGCACCTGAAGAGGAGATGGGGAGACACCATCCGTACACCCTCTCTTCGGCTACGTAAATTCATTTACGCTCTCAAAAAACCCTAAAGTGCACATGTGGATGCACTTCTGCTCATCACAATCTTAAATTCTCATAATCCAGAAATGCTGGTCATGATTAAAGCAGTCTGAAGCACCACAACCTGTTCAATGAGCTATGACACACAGGTATAGTGCCATACTCCTTACTCCTTGACGCTCCCGTTTTAAATTGTACTTTCTTCAACTTAGTGGGAGAAGGGCAAGAAATGCAGGTCAATGTGGAACATCAAAAGGCCACTGATCTCCCTAGAGGTAAAAAGACAAAGAAAAAATAACCTCTTTTTCCCCCTCAGAATCTTTCAAGTAAAACAAAAGCTGCAGCTCTATTTTATAAAACGCACTTAAACAACCTAACACTGAATTATTCATGCTTGTTCTGAAATATAAGCTTTGTAACCCAGAATTAATTGTCCTTAGTGGTGAGTATAACTCTTCTCATTGTAAATACTTTGTGAATTGAAATACAAACATGTTGTGCACACCAAAAAAAAAAAAAAAAAAAAAAAAAACAAAAAAGATGTTAACAAACAGTGTCATAAGCTTAAGAATATTATCACCTTCGTTTTCCTAACAACTTTAGACCAAGTTTTACTTTTGAAGCAGACTAACTGGATTTTCACTGGTTGGAAAACTCAGACCAGAGTTTTTTCCAATGATCAGATTTTTTTGAGAAGGGAGTTCACTGATTCTGCAAGCGTGCAGACATAATCTAAATTTCCATTTGTCTTACCAAACTCCCTCTGCTAGGATTTTTATGCCGGTAATAATAATTTTGTAGGATTTTAAGATTTGACTTCCCTGTTGGAGTCTTTTTTCTACCCAGACAGTCCCCTGACCGTCTGTGAGGTACATTTTCTTGGAATATGTTCCTGAAATCTGTGTCCTGGAAATGCAGAGTCCAGAACATCTTGCCTCTTGAGTGGTGTGATATAACAGAATCACAAAAAACCCAAAGTGAAAAAGAGGTTGGGGCTTTTCTGAAACAAAAGAAAAACCTTTCACAGTATGGAAATCAATTTCTTGCAATGAAGCTTTTCTTTTGACTGTCTTCTTGATTAAGTACAAAAGGCTTTCTCTGTCGATGCCTAAATATCAAGAGCACTTGGAAATGTGTGCAATTGGATGCAGAGGGTAGGTGCTATATTTCAAACCAAAGGCCTATTGTCCAATGCTGCCTGCTAATGAAGAAAAGTTATTTCTCATAAGAAATACCACTTGTCCCCTGTTTTGTTTAACTCGGCTTTTGAGAGTTAGTCACAAAATTTCATCTCTCCACAGAATTCAGCCCTCAGCACTTCTGTTGTGGGTGGTGGGAGGAGAAGGGTGACCAATTAATTTCCAGTCTCCTCTGATCCCATGGCTGTCATTAAACTTTAGGGTCCTGCTGTCACCAGATCAGACAGTCATCCATGGCACCTCTCAGCTAGCTCTGGTCTTATCCTGGGTGGAGAGGAGGGAAAGAAACGACTGAGGGGCAGAGGCATCTGAGGGCCACTGAAGTATTTCAATATAGGGGCCTTTAGCCGTCCCATCAGCTCTGGTTAAGACAGTGACTCTGTATGTGGTGTGTTTGGTAGGCATGTGTTAAGGCTCTGCTCTTTCTTAAAATGGGAATTGCACCTGCAAAAGGGAAAGGAAATTTGCTGCGCTCTCCCAGCCTGAGGGGCCATGAGGACATGGGTCTCCTTGTTCCTGGCCTTTTCCTCTTATCAATCCCCAAGAGCAGGCTCTGTGGCTGGTGTCTAAAATAACTGCAGGTCCAGTCCTGGGTGTTGCTCCAGATTTTTTAGCATTTCCCACAGCTGAAACCTATGGATTCAAATGATTCCTGACATCTGCACACCCAGAAACATCCTTTGCTGGCATGACACCTTGCCTTCTCATCCTCAAAATCCTTTCTTGTGCTTCCAACAGCTCAGATCCAAGTAGTGGGCATTCAGATTGGGTTTGGGCAAGGTTAATGAAGATGTTAGGGCATGGTATTAGGGTATGAAGTTCAACTGACTCTATTGGGAGGCTCATGCAGTTTTTATGATCTCACCCTAGATATCTACCTGGACAGCCTTTGGAGGGGGTGGAAGCTGAGGCCAGACAAGCATCCTAATCCATTTGTGGGATTTGGAAACCATAGCTTTAAGCCAATTTGTAGTAACTTGTAGTCTTAACATAGTGATGTGGTGATTCTTTTCTTCTTTATGTGGATAGGGCAAAGCACTTTTCGCATGCTCTTATAGTTCAGTGGCAGCTCAGGTCACCTGGCAAGCATCATGATTATCAAAACACCAAGAGACTCAGAGGAATGTGATCCTCCTGACAGGAATGGGAAAGCTGTGACATTCTCTTATTTTCTGGCTTTTTTTGCTTTTGGGGTTGTTTTTTGTTTTGAGCTGTGGCATACCATAGCCTGCATGGGAGGTGGCATGGCACAGATGAGAAGTAAGAGTGACAAATGGCTTTCCTTTTATTTGGAGGTGTGAAATATGCTGGGAGATGTTGCAAACCTTATTAAGGCTCTTATTATTGTACTACCTAATGACTGGTGCATATATAAAGTATTATTTCATTTTACAGAGATATTCAAATGCTCAAGAGCAGCTGATGGGTTTGGACATGCAACTGGCAGCTAATTCCACTGTCTCAAAAAATCAGATTGCTTCAAAATTTTTGAGAGTTTGTACAGCTAAACCCTAGTGTTTTTGAAAATATCAGCTATTTTTTACCAGTTAGGTATTGTGGCTCCTGCACTTCAAAACTATGATTTTTATTCCTCAGAAAAAGTACTAGCAATTAACTTAAAGCATATTTTTTTCTGGCAAAAGAAACCCACACTAGATGTGACAGCCAGGTGGACAGAAAAGCACATAAACTCAGGGCCAGAAAAAGATACAGTTAGAGGTCCAAGAGGAAGCAAAAGTATGCAGTAGAGTTCATTGAGGTTGGAAAGACATAGCAGCATGTCAGAGCTGCACACACACAGCAGAGTCAAGGCACTGAGGATAACACCAGTGTGGTGTATTTCAATTGTCAGACCCTGTAATTGCAAGCTTGATCTCAGTGTTATGAAAGAGTGCTCTGGACGGGTTGCTCCCCATATAAAAATGTAAATGTTTTCTTTTTTCATTATTCACAGATGAACAAAGCCATAGATTAAGATGTGTTATTCCCAATCAAGACTTTTCATATACTGCATGTTTAAGTTATCCTGGGTGTAAAAGCTATGGTTCTGCATAAGGAATGACAGCAGGAATATGCATAAGGAATAACAGCCATAATGCTCATAAAAATAATGTAGCATTATTTTATTTCTGCTCTCATGTCTCTTCTAAACATCATAAAATACAACCAGTGGCTAATGTGGCAGACAAGACAGGGGAATAACAAAGAACTTCTTCCCTGAAAGAACTGAATTTTCTTTTTTCTCAGTGGCAATGCCATTCACCCAGAAGGGGGAGATCTCAGCCTGCATGCTGCAGCAGCCAGCACCTCGCCAGTATTTCAGCTCCAGCTCAGAATTTATCTGACAGGGAGACTTCAACACAAAACATGCAATTTGGTGCTGGAGCACACTGGACTTCATCTGCTTAAAAAGATGCACACATATAGTCATCACACTTCATAATTTAATAAACTGCTAAAAGATTGCACACGTTTTCATTTTAGCAACTTAGGTCCTGCAACTAAACTCACAACGCTACAAAGATATTTGAATTTTTCACTAATATGTCATGAGCACTGCACCCATTGCAAATTAATGAGTCTCTGAATAGCACTGTGCATTTGTCATTTGAATTTATGCTAATGCACTGAGATCTCCTGATGATGTTGATAGTCCACAGCAGCTGCTCAATCTATAGAATATACATGCATATTCCTTCACATTTTATTCATCTTTCCTTGGATTTTTATGATCCTGCAGCTGGTTATTGATAGGGCTGCTAATTCTCTTTGAGTTTACACTACAGGCTTGACCCCCAACCCTGAGCAGAAGTAATGGACCAGTGTTGAGAGAATTATGTGCATCACACAACAGCAACCTCAGACCAGTGGGTCAAAAGGAGTTCATTGAGGACCAATGGTATTTAAAAAGAGCGTTGGCATGGTAACTGGTAACTGTTCCCCCCCCCCTCCACACACTGTGAATTACAACAAGTATAATTTATTTCAATAAGTCAGTCTGAGGTTCATACAAATGGTACGTCATTGTAGATGGTATCTGTGCTTTACTGCACATAGAGAAGATTAAAGGCCTGTTGTGCACCCTTCCCACCCAGAGGAGAGTATGCAACAGCCATCACATGGGAGTGACTGCAAAATGCTGGCCAAAGGCAAGACAGCAACCTTTCCATCCAGAGTTCAGGAGTGCCATTGGGTAATGAAGAACAGCGTCAGACTGAATCCATCTGGGGTCCTGACAAAGAAACAAAGAAAAGAACTACTAGGGAAACTAGTAGTAAAAGTTTCAAAACATTTGTCTGTGAGCTGTTGTGTATAGGAAGTTTGAATATTCCAGAGTAGACTGCAGTCTTTACCAACTTTAGCTTTAAACATGACAATTATAGTGCTGCTAATATACCCAGGAAACAATTATTTGAGCTGCCTAATAATTTTCAAATTACTTAGAAAAAAATCAAGCACAAAGAAATAAGCAGCACAGATACAGAAAGTACAGCTTGTTAAGAATCACTCCACCTTTTTTTGTTCTCCTCCAGGCTTCACAGGGACAGAGAGGCTTAGGAGTTTAATTTTGAAACATCTGGGAGCAGTGATGCTGTACAATATAGTAAGGCCTTTTGTTTGCAGCAGGCTCTTTTAGAGGGAATGAAGCTGTGTCACATGAGGGATCTTGCCTGAATTATCTGATAAATGTCAAAATTAGACAGATCATTCTGCCATCTTGTAAATACTGTCAGGAAAGGGTTTAAAAAAATTAACCAGTTCATCTCTATTATCTCAGAGAAGCTCTAGAGCTGAACAATGGCATATATGAAAGGAAAAAAGAGCAGACTGACTCCACGGTCTCAAAGCAGCTCTGAGCTGAGCTCTCAGGAGTGCTACTTAACATACACATAAGTGTGTGTATATGTGTGTGTGTGTGTATGTGTTTGTATGTGTATGTGTGTCTAACACTCTAGCACCATTCCTAGGGTAAAAGGCCTGCTTCAGATAAGAAGCAGCAAACAGCTACTTTCCTATAGCACTGTAGTTTTCCCATCAAGAAGGGTAAAGACATTTTCACTGTTCTCAAAAAACTTTGAAATGTAAACTTGTTCGATTGATGGCTCCTTCTGGTCCTGGCAGCCTTTTTGATAGCTGGTGCTCTTTCTGGAATACTTGTTAAAAATGTCTCCGTAGCAAAGATGTTGTGTTTTTTGTTGGTGTCGTTTTCTTTTTTTTTTCTCCATGTAATATTTTTTTAAAGTCAGTGCATGGAAGAGCAGAGATAGGCTCTTGTCTTCGATAGAGCAGACTAACAGGTGAACACCTACTCTTACTGCCCTTTTACATGATAATAATTTAGGAGTTTAGACTGCTTGGAAGCAGTTTTTTCTTAATTTTAAATTTTCAATCCCTTTTGAACACTACTCCTGCTCAGGAAAAGTGACCATGGCATTGCAGAACTGTTCCAGAGTTGGGGTTGAGGTCAGTCACGTGCACCATTGTCATGCACTGTCTAACACCAGCGCATTCTACAGCTATTAACTCCTCGCTGCATTTTGGAGATTGACCAAAATTTGCAATTGGATGTGACTCCAGCCTGAAAGACAGTATCCCATGCTCTCCCCTCCACCAGTGTCCATACCAGCCCCTGTTCTGGTCTGATAGGTGCCTGTCTGTCTGATGCAGCCCAGCTTTCAGAACAACTGTGCTTTCATACTTGTTTGTCAAGCTCGCACCGCTCTTAGTTTTGGAAACATTTTGCTTTGCACATGTAAATAGTTTCCTGGAGATTGTCACATATGCTTTTACCTCATCTCTCGTGCTACCTCCTCTAACCCTGCTAGCTCCATCAATGGAGTGTAATTGTAAAAGAAATCTTCCCAGTCGAGGGGGTTTTCTGGAATAATACCTCGATGCTAACCACCACTCACAGATACAAGAGGGTTAAACTTGCTCAGCTTTCTCCATTCTACTTTTTCTTTCATTGTACTTAGTGTAGGTATTAAGTAGCTATCATCATTATTAAAGATGATTCTGCTGTATAATAGCAGGGATTGTTTACCACAACAAAACCCCAGAATCTGCAAGTGCTTCCCAGCATGTCTCATGGACTAAATCTTGCCCCTCATTCTCCCTGCACTAATCTCACTAGATCCCCTTTTTTATGTCTTTGAAAGCACTTGTGCAAACTCAGATTGTAGATAGTGAATCATTCAGACCACTGGCAAATAAAGACATGGCAGAGGAAGAGGCTGGCATGATCCACATGGGCTATGATGTCCTTATAAAGAGAGGCAGCTAACCCTGATAATATGCTATGCTAGCCATGTCTGTTGGTAAAATATACAGTGCTCAGTAGTCTCAAAGACTCAGAGGGAAAGTCACTCAAGGTTCAGAGGAGATGGTGTTTCTTAAAAGTGACAACAAATTTTTTAGGCTTTTGTGGTCTTTTTTGTTAAAAACCTTTGCAAATGATTTTTTTATCACTGTGCTTGTTAAGTGAGAGAATATTTGATTTTACTTTGGTTCTATTTTAGCTACAATAATCAGTTCTCTGAACATCTTTCTAATGTTTCAGATTTATATAAAAATAACTTTTTCTTTTTCAAATGACTGCCTTAAAAAAATTATGTGTGAGGGACCGAGGTAGTAACGCAGATGAAATTAACATGTTAAAGTTAGAAATCTACAGGGAAAAGGTGAATTTGCATTAAAATCTCAGCATTCCAGATCCCATATACTCAGTGTCATCGGACATCTGAGGAATTTGGAGTTGGATTCTCAGATAATGTGCTCAGTCTTGCCATTATATCAAGGGGTTCATCAGTCTGTTTCTCTGTGAGATTTTCTGATGGTTCCAAAATGAGATGCTACCTGCTGAGTGTTACCATCCCCAAACACCTAGCTTGCACTTGATCTCACAACTTAGCAGTGCTACAGAAGTCTTGAAAGTATCCCAGATTTGAAGAGTTCAAATATAATTAAGAAACCTCACCTATTAATTCTATTGTTTCTTGTGCATGTTAGAAAAAAAGCCACATTTAAATCTCATTCCAGGTCACAGATAAGAGTTGTTTCCAGCTTTTTTCTTTTTATTCCAGGAATACCTGCTGTCTTGCTAGCATAACACAGGCAGATAGAGTTCAGGGCCAAGCTGGGGATAACACTCAGCACCAGGAATGGGAAATGTGGTCTGTAGGATGGTGCAGTGGGAGAACTTCATCCTTGCTCTCTTAACCTCTAGCAGTTTTTAGCAAAACACCCTCCACTGAAGTACAGTCTGAGAGCTGGGTGAACACACAGATCTTCAAAAGTGTAAATTCATTCGTTTTAGTAGTGGTTGGGAGCTGGCAATTGAAAGTGGTGGTGTGTGTGGTACCTTCTCTACAGACTGACAGGAACATCCCAAAGGCATGGTGATGAATGCTTTCTGATATTCCCAGTCTTACAATGTATTTCTCTACCTTTTGGAAATAAGAACATAGCCAGGGAGTTGCATTTAAATATCTGTGTCTACAAAGCAAACTCATCCCAAATCTGGCCCCTAGTCCTGAACATTAGAGGAATCCTCAGATGGCAAAGTCTGTGTTGGGGGTTGTTTTGTTGTTTTTTCTTTTCCACTTTGCCTGTGGAATTTTTTTCCCATTGAATGCTAAGGAGCAGTGATGGCTAGATCCTTGAGATTGGGGAGGGGGAACCTCTCTGGTTTTTGGGAGCTTCTCTTGGAGGGAGGGGGACACTGTGAGATTCAGAAGTGAATAAAAGGAGAGAGGGGGCAGTTGTTCTCTCTCACTTGCTCTTGCCTTCGGAGGAGGAGGGTTGATATAGAACTGGGCTCCTGCTCTGCTGGGTGTTAATGCCACAGCTGGTGTTTGTTTGCCTTGTTACACACACTAGTAAAGAGCTGTTATTCCTATCCCCATATCTTTGCCTGATAGCCCCTTAATTTCAACATCATACTAATTCAGAGGGAGGGGGTTTACTTTCTCTATTTGAAGGGAGGGCCTTGCTTTCCCTAACAGACACCTGTCTTTCAAACCAGGACAGTGTGCAATCTAAACAAAACCTGGTGCTCCAAATTTTAGACATCTCTCTGTTCTAAATTGACTATTTTTTTTTCAAAGCTATGTGTTTAATTTTATGCATACAGCATGTCCAGATGCTGCTTGCATTTCTGAAAGCAGATCCTTTCTTTTAAAATTCCATATGTGGAATTAGTGTTTATTATCATATCAAGTTGTGTAGGATTTTAACTCAAAGGGAAAGATAAGGTTTTACAAGAGACTCAAAATTTTAGTGTGTTAATCTTCTCTGGACCTACTTCTCAGCAAAGCTCCATAGCTGCAGGGGAAGAGCAGCAGTACCACCAGCATTGCTTTCCTTCTTCTGGTCCCATGGTGCTGACATTACCCTGTGAATGGTATGCTTGATCAACAGTTCTAAGGATTCAAGTGCTGTCTCTAGGGATTTGTCCTTTCTGCTTCTCAATCCCTCCCTAACATGGTTCCCACGTGCTGTGTAGAGGCTCAGGAACTTGCTTGCTTACCAGACTTTAAATCTCATCACCAGGCAGTCTGCCTGCCAGAGTAATCAGTCTTTATAACTCTTTTTGCTTTGTAAGGCAGAGGGAGCACCACATTTACCTTATATGTCTGTATTTATCTACAGATAAAATTCCATATACCTATACTGGAGTATAGGTATATGTATGGGAATGAATCAGGAGTCCTTTTCTAATAAAAGTTCCACAGGTTTCATGCTCTTTTTTACCCCTATAACCAGAATCACAGGTTGCAAAGATTCTGCTTTGCTCAGAGGGACTCATGGTCAAACTGAAAAGAAAAAAAAAAGGGTAAAAAAAAAAAAAAAATCATCACACCATACTTTTTAGTAAGTTCTTTTTTCTCTTTCTACTAGCCAACATAAAAACCTTTTCTCCTGGCTTGTACAATCTTTTAAAGTACTAGCAAGTGTTCTGTGGTTTCTAAGAGATTTTTTTCTTTCATAGCTACCAGGGTTACCACCCTAGCAGGTGAGGAAAATCTTTGCTCACTTCATTATAAGACACTTTTGTGTACCATCTAACTGGATTTGGCCAGCAAAGAAGAGCAGATGTGTCAAACGCTGAATACTCTTTTCCTCATCCCTAACATCCTAGGATATTGCAGACTTTCATGTTCTAATGGAGGTTTCTATTACCAGTGACCAATGTTTCCTCTACTCTCTAACGCACCTACAAGTTTCTGACCTGCTGTAATTTCCCCACCTGCAGTGCAGTTTCTGCCAGTGTTCCTGTCGAGTCCTGAGAAAATTAGTATGTTACCTAGAAAATCTATATGGCAGACAATGTTAGCTTGTGAACAATGGCATCTTGAGTCTTCTCCATTATATCTGCTTGAGAACTGCAGTGAAAATCAGGGGGAAAAGGACAATTCATACAGTGGATTTCATCACAGGTTTTTAGCAAACCTTTGCTGACTGTCACCCAGCAGTGTCTTGGGTCTGCCAGTGGTAGATATAGATAAAAAACACTCCAGGCTCATGAAAATTAATTTATTCTCTGAAAACATTGCATATACTATTTGTGTATGACAGAGGAAAAATGCCCAAGTGCATTTCAAACACACATTTACTCAGTAATGTATTCTTATTACCCAGTTCTGTATCTGGGCTATTTTCAGAAATTGAAAGCACTGCTTCTCTTTCAAAGCTAGCCACTTCCTTTTTGACGATCTTCCCACTCTGAATATAAAACAGGTGCATCAGCAATATTTGGCAAGTACATACCAAAAGAACTTCTATCTTTAATATCCAGCATTTCATGTTGTTTGCCTTATCTCAGTCATCAACCCTGATTCAAAGCAATTGAGTATCACAGCACTGACTACAAGCCAAGTTAGACAAGAGTTGGCAGGGGTTACAGTTGTGGGAGGACCTGCAGGAGGAGGTAATAGCTACTTCTGTGAGCCAAGGGATGCCAGTTATAATACTTCCTTCATATTTCTCATTTGTTAAAACAGTTTTCTTTGTTCTTTTATGAAAGGTGACAGGACTGATTAAGATTTCCAGATGCAAACAGACAACTCATCTCACATCCGTGGCAAGGAAAATAAAATGGAACACACTTCATAGAGAAAAGATGAATCCAAATGTATTTGGCAGGGTCATAAACAGTTGAAAACTAGGTCTTGCATTGCAGAAACTCGGGGATCCTTAGTCTGATGGTATCTTCAGATGATGTAGTCCTCTACAGATTAAGTGTCAAAGCACACATTCTTTACACTGTATTAGAGAACAAAGGTGAATAAGAGTTAAATTTAGAAAATGCAGTCTTTTAAGTGTTATTTAGAAGAAATCTCCCCCCTAGTTTCAGATGGGAGCAAGATGAAGGAGGAACTGTCATGAGTTAAACTCTGGAAAAAAATAGCAGCCCCTAGGCCCTTGGGGCTCTGGGCTAAAGGATCATGCGTTGGTGACTTGCAGTTTCATGGGCTGCAGGCAAAGCTAAATAATTTGTGAAGCAGTATAAAAGTCCAGAACTGGTGCCTCCTTCCCTTACCCTGTCACAGACTGAATGCTGACCCCTGTAACAACTGTTTAGTTTTCCTCTCTTTTTCCCTCTTATGATGCCTTTCCCTTCCCTGCTTCTCATCAGGAGAAAAAGCCATAACTGGTCTGGTGTGCTGTAAGTATGCTATACGAATAAAATAAAATTAATCTAATCTAAAAATATAACTAACTGCACTTACACTGCCAGCTATCTTTGATATGCAAAACAAATATATTCTGAGATGTGTAAACTCTACTATTTTTTTTTCTTAAAAAGACCCCAAATCACTGAAAATAAGTAAGAGTTAGAGACTCTTTGTGTCATCCCCATCATACAGAGAAAAGTTCAGAGTAATTCCACACTCATCTTCTCACTCCTAAATTAGATGTCTTGAAAATAGGGAGCTAGAAGAAGCATAGCATTAAGTTAGTATATTAGGAGACACCTATGTAGTTTAGGATATAGAACTGAAAACTGTGATTTGGTTGAGTCTCTTGCCATCATCTGGTGCCTATCTACACAGGTAGATGCAAAATGAAGGCAGACCCATAGACTTACAGGTCACCTTTGATGTCCTGCTCCTGTGTTGGTGTTGTCCCTGTGAAGCTGTCCACACTATCCCACTCTGAATTAGACTGCTTTTGATGTTTAGTGTCATCTATAGATACCGACTTACAACACAAGCTGTGCTTCAAAATGGTTTCTACATTGCTGTGTTGGGTTGATGTGGCCAGAAATGTGTATTCTATCCCCATCTGTTGAAGCCGGGTGGGGCAGTGATTCCTTATCT
>JAODKT010001744.1:51848108-51868235 GCA_027576195.1 Cossypha heuglini | reverse complement strand
AATTTCTTCTTATACCCTTTTAAGTTTTAAGCCTGCTTTGCCTCTGCTCCTGAATCCTATCTCTAAGGGAAACTAAATATATTAAAATTGGCAAACCCAAGTCACACCGTGACAATGCTTTTCCAAGGAAGCAGGTAATTCCTATTGCATTTAAGACCAAGGATGCATTCGATATTGTGGCCAATCCAAGGATAGTGTTCTTTGCAGTGTATTTAATTTAATTGTACCAATGACATTTCTCTCCTCTAAGCACATGAAGAGATTACTACTTATCATTCTTTCAAAGCATATAGGAAAATAATATCGTACAAATGAAACATTTAGAATCAACTAAGAATTACTCAGGACTGATTTGCACTCTCACATTATTGATTTTCCCTCTTCATTTTCTCAGCCATGGATTTTGTTTTGTTTGGTTTTTTTGTTTGTTTGTTTGTTTTGTTTTTTAAAAAGAGCTCCTGAAAAATCATTGTGGTGAGTCAAATGTTGAAGCTATCCCAGCGTTTCCACCACTAATGCTGCTTTGTATTTTACAGAGTAGTTTTTTGTTTTTTTAAGTGTGCTGAATTTAAAAAGCCATGTGGTAAGAGTAATTTTATTACAAACTTAATAACAGTTTTTGTTTGTAAATTATTCGCAAACAAATGGTTTTATATAAAACTGTGAAATGTAAATCTCAAGAAATTAATATGGAAAAAAACAAACCCATCAAATATATGCATATTTTGTGGAAAGAGTTAACAAGCCATCTAAATATGCTTCCAGGGCAGTGATGATGGTATAATCTGGTATCCTGTTGAAACCCAAGAATATAGATGGGAGAGTGATGTTACATATGCCTGTTCCCCAGAAAATTTTCATGAGGAATTGACACCTTAACCATGAAGGTAAGTCAAAGGAGATACATAAATGAGCCAGCCCCTTAAGTTTCAGTAGTGATAGAGCTATTTATTGAACCTTTATGGTCAGAGGCAAAACCAGCTTATAAATAAAAACTGAAAGGCTCTCCAGAAGTGTCATCTTGGAGAGGAAAGTGCCATTAACTGACCAAACCTTCCATGGGAATTTTGTCAGCATGTGAGAGAAAAACCTATTTTCTTGCACCGTGTTACTGCCACATCCAGAGCAGTAACACACAGATGCTGCTTTTACTCGATGTAGGTCAGCTTTAAATTAGGATGGCACAAGTATTATGCATTAGTGTACAGAACTCTTTCTCTTCATGAAGTTAATATTTTTAATTTTTCAGTATTAATTGTAATACTAATTGAATTAAATTTTGCCTGCATGCCTTTTTAGGCTTAGCTCTCTTTTTTGTCCACGCTTTCAAATATGCTCTCCATAGAGGTAAGTGTCCACATCACGCTGGAAAACAGAATTATTTTGTATCTTTATCTGATTCAGAGACCCGTTTGTGAGAATATGAACCCTGAAGGGATATTCACTTAGCTCTCATTTTGTCTTTTTTAAAGCCTGACTGTTTAAATAGGAGAAGCTTTCCTAATGCAGCTGCTTTCTCATCTCTCATCTTTATATGGCTCTTTTTCCTCCTAGCTTTGATTTGTACATGTGGAATGTTTTTGATCAGATAACACCCAGTGGATATGTTGCTGTCTTTATTCAGGACATTGGTTTTGTAAGCTGCAAAGCTGATAAACACTTATATGTGCCTTATTTCCTTTTCTGCACAAAGATTCTATTGAGACATCAGCACATCTGGGGCAAACATGTTTTTAATAATGTAGTTGTTGTTATTAATTTTAAATTCAACACTATCATATTTGATGTCTGCATCTTTAAAAAATGCAAAATGATGTCTTGTTGGCAATAATGAATGTGAGTCTAGCAGAGAAGAAGAAAGGGAACCTGCCTTAACATTCCTTTGTTATAAAATTCTTATCTGAAGAAAGGACTCCTTGAGAATATTAAAACTTGACTCTTTGTCTGTTAGCCTTATGAAAGATAGAGCTCTTTTTAAAACTAACATTGCTTTGTTGTCTCCACGGTTATGATGCCTTACACAGCAGTTTTTCCTTGAGAATAAATCCTTGAGACAGAAGATAAAACAAATGCCATGGACTAGTGACTGGCATATACCAACCAGAGGCATATTCACATGAGAAAATTGCTCAACAAGTATTTAGTCTATCTGAGATATTTTCCAGCTGAGTTGCTGTGCTATTCTGTTCCCACCACATTCTCTGCGTTGCACAGTGGAAAGGCAGAGGCATTTAACTTCTGCACTGGACTGGGAATGCTGGGAGTGCTTCAGATGCTAAATACCAGGTCAATATTTTTGTTGTTTCAGTTGGCACTGAATAATGGAAACAAACTTAATATCAGTTATTTTCTCTGTATAAAAGAAGCAAATCTGGGAAGGGTTAGCTATATGACTTAAAACCCTCTTTATACAATAGCTAAAAATTCTCATGAACTAGAGATATTTATGTATTTGACACAAAATTATGAAAATCTCACAATACTGACTTTCTTGTCACTAACATATGGATCTAACTTGTCTAACAATGGAAAAGTACAAATGATAGAATATAAGAAAATAATTTAAAAAAAAATCTTGGATTCCAAATAAAAAGGAAACTGAAGTATTGTTATGGAGGTCAATTTATTGAAAATTGTTTTTTCAATTAGGTGAGCAGGTAATTTTTTAATATAAATTTATAGTAAAAGTTCTAGTGTAGCGCCAGCCATAAGAGCTGTGTCAGTGCAGTGTGTCATATGTTATGAAAACAGCAAAAAGGCTATTAGATTTATAAGAACACTAAGAATAAATTACTTATTTCAACAACAAAATTTTACAATTTGTTGAATGCTTCACTCTTCAAAGTGCAAAGTAAAACACAAACTAGGAAAAATAAATACATTGTACCTCATGGAGTTAGATAAGTTAGTAATGCACCAATCTCAGAAATACAGAAGGAAAATAATTGATAGTTGTACAGTTTATTCCTTAACCTTCACACAGAAAATAAGGCTAAAAACTCCTAGTTAAGTACCTACAATTAAACAATACATGTGAACTTTCAGAGCTTAATCATCTAATATGCCTATGGAGTTATTTGTACTCAGGGGTGAAGTAAACAAACAACTGTGCAGCATGTATTTGATAAAGTTGAATAAAAATCTGCTCAAAAAAAAATTATTTGCTTGCAAATTAGGAAAAGAGGCTAAATTTTGTTGTGTTAATTATTTAACACAATTTTTTCACTCAGCTCTGGCTATCTGAGATTTGAATCAAAAAGTGGCACATGAGGGGAGAACGTCAGTTGGTGTGAAGAGAGATTTAGAGGTTCTTTTGAGAAGGTCATGGGTAAGGGGAGGATGCATTCAAATAGAAAGGGGGTTATTAGGAAGAAATTCTTCACTGTGAGGTTGGTGGGGCACTGGCACACTGGCACAGGTTGCCCAGAGAAGCTGTGGCTGCCCCATCCCTACGACTGCTCAAGCCCAGGCTGGATGGGGCTCTGGACAACCTGGTCCAGTGGGAAATGTTCCTGCCCATTCCTGCCCAAATGTTCCTGCAACAGGGTTGGAATTGCATGAGCTTTGAGGTCCCTTCCAACACAATCACCCTCCTGTTAATCTGTAAATCGTCAGTAGTTCTCTGGTACAATTGATGGTAAACTTCAGTTTTAGGTACTGCCTGCTTTTTGGCCTTCTAAGGACAAAAAGTTCATTTAAGACAGATTGAATGGATGGATATTCACCATACTCAAAGTGGATGAGGCAAGGGTTTTTTCTCTCTTCTGGGCAGAAAAAGAAAATGTAATATAAAATTGTACAGAAACGCATATAACAGTAATATTTCAGGTCAGGCAGCAGCACAGATGTAGAGGGCTGGACTATGGTATTCCTACTTACTTTGAAATCTGAAAATAAGTGCAGTAAAAGAGACCAATTTTTTAAATGTTTTCTTGCACCACCATCAAAAGAAAAATAAAAATGAGAAAAAATTATCTTTTTTTACATAGGAATCTAATAAAAGATTTTTCAACAACAGGAGTCTTATTTTTTTTTGCTCCTAAATGTTAGAGTCTTTAAAAAATATGTGATTTGTAACAGTGCTGATCATCAGTGCACCAGACAGGATCCCATGAGAAAATTTCTTTATAAACAGTGCATCTCTTTGAATTTTTTTCCTAGATGATTTCCTTTGCTTTGTCTCACTTGGGACTTTACATGAACTTCACTTTTAAAAATAAATTTCCCATTTTGGGATTAAAATTAGGGAAATTTGCCCACAGTTACATTTATACCTGTGCAGGTCCATTAATTCACCTGGAAGAGAAGGCAGATAACAGTAAAAAAAAATTTAAAAGTCAAATCCCTTAATTAACAATGCCAGAAATTTTCAACTAAAAAACCAGATTGTGGTAAGGATCATGATTTTTCATCAGACCTCAGACTAGGAAAAATTCCCAACTTCTGATTGTTAATCTTTTGCTAAAACCTGTCAGTATCAACTTAATTAAATTGAGCTTTCTTTTAGTAAAACGTTTCATGTCAGAATTATACAGACTTAAAATTCTGACATGAAAACTGCTTCTAGGTGATGGTTAATGAGGTGGCTTCATTTGTTTTAATAAGGTACAATGCACAGCTTCATTTATACACGAGAAGAGAAACAGGATGATTTTTGAGCAGGTTTTGGCTCTGTAATCCAAGAAAAATGTACAGACTCTGCTGCTCACCATTAATAGGATGACAAAAAGAGTTGACAGCATTTTTCTGCCGAATATCCTAATCTCATGTGGCTACATTTGAAAAGTGGAAAATCATTGTTATCTCATATAGATCCTTACAATGCACCATATGTATCTAGTGAATGAGCATCAAACTGACCCTGTGGGTGTATGCTGCACATCCTGCCAGTCCATTGATTTTGGGGCTAGGCTGAAAACAAAAGGCTGGCTTTGAGAAAGGGCCATGAACTCCCATTTAAGGGTATAATTTTGCACAAGTCAGAATAGAGGAGAGACAAAACTGTCTTCCAGACAATAGTCTTCAGTATGGGGAATGCTAATTATAATGTTGGACAGCTACAGGGTCATGCTCTTTCCACTATACTGTAATTATGTACCAGGAAGGACAGCACACAAGAGGTTAACTTATTTGGTTTGCTTTTTATTATGCTCAAGAATTTCATGCATATGCGAGGCATAATTCCATAAGAATTATGTTGTTGGTTATCATTAATGGCTGCTTGTTATGAAGCGCAGTATTCCTACCTTTTAAAATTCAGCAGGATCCTAGACAGGCCTCTCCACTGTTAGGATTTTGGCCAATAAATTACTCAACAGGGTGCACAGAGTGGCTGGAGCAATATAATAGCATCACCCTTGGAAACTGTGGAACAGTGTTGGTAACCACAGGAGCAAAGGGGCACTTCTTCACAAGGATGTCTTTCACTGGCGCAGACGGTCAACCAAAGGACAAAACAAAAAGTTTCAGGCTAGATATAGATTTCAAGTTGGGCAGATATTTGGCAAGAAGGAATCATACATATAAAGCTGACTTTGAAAAAATGTCATGCAGAAAAAAAAGAAACATCCGCTGTTACCACAGGAATCTGAATACATTATATAGAACTTTATTAGCTGGGTCTCATTTCAACAGGAAAAACAAGTTGGAGAGAATCAAACCTCTGGGAACAGAATGATGTCGCTTCTGTGTTGGCTTTTTCTCACTGACCATTTAGTTCTTGCTGACTGCATTTCTGGGAGGATTTCCTAGACACAGAATATCTTCCTCAGTAGCTGGCTAATATCAGATCTTTTTGCAATCCTAGCTGTTTGAGACATTTCAGGTGATTCTATGTACCAGATGGCCCTGGAGCTTTCCAAATTCTTTTGTAGTTAATTCTGCATACTCCATCAGCCTGCCAAGCCATGGGAAAATAGCATTTAATATTTTTTGTTGAGGCCAGTGCTGTGAAGTCAAAAGTGTGATCTTGCTCTGTACCCTTGTTTTTGGGTGAGCCCCTATGTACTCCCAAGGAATTTTCTATAAAAGCAAACCAAGATACTTTTGCAGGCAGGAAAACATCCTCTCTTGCACAGACCTATTCGGGAATAGATTTTTCCACCAGGGGTTCTTGTGTTGTAAATATCCCTCTTGCAACATGTAAGAACAGGTACACCACTACCTAATGGAAACAAAATCTCACCTGAGGCAAGTGCCCTAGGACAGTTTCTGAAGTCTCCTTACAGTAGGTGCATAAAGCAGAGGCGTACAAAGACTCACAGCTGGGTGCTTCTGGCTTTCCAGCCTAATGGACCCCTAACTCTTTGCAGCTGGAGTGACAAGACGTGAGGGCTGTCATCAGAGTGAGTCCAGGACGTGACTTAGTGTTTCTGGTTCTTAAAGATATCTGCGCCAGCCTTGCTTCAAAATACATTACTTGTACATTTTCAAAGGTGTCTGGCAGCGTCTCAGCTGCCAGCTCAAAATCAATCTGCATAACAGCAGAAGCAGTCCTGAATAACCTGCACATACCCTCCATGCACACCATGGACTCCCCCGTAGATATGTGCCTATGTTATATTTACATCCTTAATATACCTTATTATAGTCAAAGGCAAATTTCATACAGTTAAAAATAAAATTGCTGCTATCAAATAAGAAGTGCAGTCACTCCTTAAAAATTGAGAAGATTATCACAGAAAAGCCTTTTCAAAAACTGTCTACTCTGTTATTATCACCCTAAGAAAAGATCTCTTGAAAAATGGGATAATTTTCTGAATGTAAAGGACAATATAAAAAGATGTTGTTTATGAAAGTTTTAGACTAAACCAGGTTCTCTATTATTAAGCAACAGCTCATGTTGCATGCTAGAGACTCTACATGCTTTTATGACACTTCTACATATTAATTGTCCAATTTTATCAAAGTTGTTAATAATTTACTGATTACAAGCATTGGGATCTGAATAATATTTTCCTTCTCATTAAGTTTTTTTCCAGGGGTTTTTTGACAGTTATATCGTTTCATCATTAATGTTATTTCTCATCACAGGCCGAACTGAATATTCACATAAAAGATCAAATCACTGTTATTTTGTCTTGTCACTATTTTTCCATGTAGATTGTTAACCCATCATTTTTATCACATTTTACAGTAGTTGTTGCATTTATAGCATAACTGTTAGTCCAATTCATTATACAGACTAACATTTTGGAAGAGAATTTGAAAAGAAAACCTGCTTATGAAATCACACATATTAATGTGAATCTGCCTCCCATTTATTTTCCTTTAATGCTTCCTGATATCCTGAGAGTATTTCCTTACTTTCTAATTTGAATTTTTCTGGTTTTTATTTTCCAGTCATGAAACAGCTTTGAGAAGCCTTGCTGCAGGCTTCTGCAGTAAGTACTGCAGGCCTTTAATCTCTGATTTAAGGATCAGAGAGGAAAGGACTATGATTTTATAACCAAAGTCCAAAATTCACAAGATGGGAAAAAATTGACTCTATTCTTGATGTTTTGGTTTTTTATTTGGAGCTCACACTCATTAACAGAGAGCTTCATCAAACTAAGAGAATAACTACTGATAGTCCTTCTAGAATAGAAAGACATATTTTTTCTTTCTTTTTTTTTTTTTTCCCTATATAGGCTGAGAAACTAAGGTAGTCAGGGTTTATAGGCTTTGGCTGATGACAAATATTCATAATGCAGCACTATTTCTTTTATATTTTTTCTTCCAAAGCACCTCATTACCCAAAAGCCCCATGTGACCTTGGTTTAAACCCACCAGATTTAGCCCATCTCATGCTGCCACATTAGAAATTGTATGAAATATGTGGTTATTACTTGTATCATATTAGGATCTGGAAGTATTAGGATCATTAGAATCAGAAAGAGGCCAAGGAAATGTTAAGGATCTAAATAGATGGGAGAGAAAAAGGAGACAAAAAGCTTTCAATGATAGGAAGCAGAGTCAGTGGGAGATGACATTAATTCCCAACTTTAACAATTCCCAACAATTAATTGGTAAAGTCAAGAATTCAACTTAGACATCCTCTTTTCAAGTTCACTGTGTTGGTCTTTTCAAAGAAAAGAATAAATAAGCCTAAATCTCTTGATTTCTCATCCCAAATATCTATGTGTAAAGCTGATCTAGGATCTATTTCAGATAATTCACTTAAATTCGCTGGTGTAATAAATTGAGCTATGCTTATGGAGAACATGGAAACTTTAATTCAGCTATAAATAAGATGGGGTGGATTTGGAGAAAAAAAAACCATGACTAATAAAAATCTATGTATATTTAAATTTTTTTTTAGTATTGTGACTGATGTCTGCACAACTTGTGTCCAGCACAAGGGGACACTGGCTTAAGCATTTCACAAGAAGTGGTAAAGATGTTTGAGATAATGGTGTAGTTTTACAAAACTCAAGGGAAGCCCTGGATATCTGTAATTTGGAAACATGCCAATAAAGTGAGCTTAGATGAATGAAGCCTCACTTTTAAAAATAAAGATTTATCCAGTTACAAGAATTGAATGGCCACTTGCTCTTAGTCTGCTCCTGCCATGGAAACCAGCTGGATTTTGCCCTGTCATATTGAACAAAACAGAAGTGATCCCTGAGACTTCATGTTGAAATACAGCAATTACTTATAGAAACTGAATAATTGTATTCATGACTGGCCAGATAATTAATTTTGAAAATTAGTTTCAAAAATGTTGAGAAGCACAAAAGTCAAACCATCCTGTGCATCTTATCTAAAGCACAGAATTCTAGATACAGATACAAGAGATTTTACATATGTATCCTGATCTATACATGTTTGATTTGGAACAAAATTTTGCTTAGCTTTAACGTAAAAATAACCACTTTCCAAGTGATTAAAAGAACTAGTGAAGATTTTAAAAGTATAGCAAATGTTGTGAAAAATGCCATAAAATGAGTTACCACTCCATCTGAAAGAAAAACAAATAAACAAATAAACAAGAAATCAAATTAAGAGTGGTTTGGTCTACGTGTAACTATTAAGTTCTGTCTCAGAGGGAAAGTAAAAAACAAACTTAATGGAAAGAAAAATTTTTTTTCAGAAACCAATTAATGATGATTAGGAATTCATTGCCACCTCCAATAAATTATGACGATGACCATGAAGTTCCCTAGCATGAAACATTATTAGAGCCCCTCTCCTGTGAAGAAGTTGTTCACCTGGGAGAACGGAAGGCTCCAGAGAGACCCTGGAATACTTTCAAGGGCCTAAAGGGGCTACAGGAGAGCGGGAGAGCAAATTTTGTCTAGAGTGATAAGACAAGGGGAAATGGCTTCATGCTAAAAAAGGGTAGGTTTATGTCAACTATTAGAGAGAAATTCTTTATTTTGAGTGTGGTGAGGCACTGGCAGAGGAAGCCCAGATAAACTGTGGATGCCTCATCCTTCAAAGTGTTCAAGGCCAGGCTGGATAGTGATCTGAGCACCCTGGTGTAGAAGAAGGTGCTCCTGCCCATGGCAGGGAAGTTGGAAATGAGGTGATCTTTAATGTCCCTTCCAACCCAAATAATTCTGTGATTTTTGAATACACAATAGACCTAAACTCTTGCCAAAAGAAGAAAACTCTTCTTTCTGAGCGGTACAAAGGTGCAAAAGAGGTTTTTCACCTGTAAAGGATCCTCATTCAGAAAGACATAATTCTCTAATACTAACAAGCTGTAACTTGTGCATGTGAGTTTCATTGGCATGTTCCAGTCAAGCTGTCATTTGTCTCAGCAAAACGTTGTTTGGTTCAAATAACACTAATGAGACAACTTCAAAGATTTTTTTTTTTTTTTTAAGTTGTGATTCTTGTACAGCACCTGTACACCTTTTCTGTTTCTCAGGAAAGGCCACAGGCTGGCCTGAAACATAAGCAAGTAAGTCCTCAGAAATAATTTCAGGGTTGAATTTACAAAGGAGATGCTTATTGCAAAATCCTGCCTTTGGTCTGAGGTTGTAAAAGCAGTTAGGCTGGCATATGCTTGACACTTCTGAGCACTCCAGTTGCTCCCTGACCCTAAGCAGCAAGCCATAAGGGCAGGGCTGGGAGGGGTGATGGAAGCAGCACTTCTGCAGGTCATTTCAGTTCCACGTGTCCAAAAGGAGAGCAGTATGCACAGCAGGGTCATTTCTGAGTATGTGTGTGGGGCTACTGAGCTCTGAGCAGTCCTTTCTGTGGAGATTGTGCCAGCCCCAAGTCAGCTACTGCAAGCCTTTGGTGTATTGGCCAACCCCATATTCCTGTGATAACACACATTTTCTGTATAAATAAAAAATAGATACATCTGTGCTGCTGTAGAACAGGACCTCCTCCCATCTCAGGTATGACAGCAAGTGTTGCTGTTATGAACTGCAATGATTTAGGGTAGTTGCTGGTCCCTGCAGTGCCAGCCACTGAGCAGCATGGCAGTGTCACCAGACAATTCCCTGAAAATAGGATTCACCAGCTATACCAGCTGTATGACCTAAAGAATTTTACTTTGTTTTTGCCCATGTCTCCCCAGGCCAGATATCAGGACACCCATAAGATGATAAGGAAGACATCAACCTCTTAGTCTTAGTCTAAGCAAAAACAGAAGGGAGATCTTGTTTTACTAATTATTATGACTTTTAGCTTATAAGTTATTATGACTTGTAACTTTCAGAAGCTTCAGCACTGTCCTGCTGATCTTTACTGTTGCTTCAGTTTAAAATACAGGTGTCTGCTAGGAAAAGCAAGGCCCTTCCTTGAAATGGAAAAAGCAAATCCATTCCCTCTGAATTAGTAAAAAATTCCACAGGCAACGAGGAAAAGAAAAACCAACCCCCAACAACTGTGCAAGGCAGTGCTGCCTGCCCCATGCAAAGCTCACAAAAATTATTTACTGTCTTTCTAAGGGTCTAAAAAACCAAAGTGCTGCTCTCCTGATGCCACACTCTACCCTTCTGGACACAACTACTTCAGGCTGAGGAGCAGCATTCTGGAGATCAGCATGCCAGATAGATTCAGGGATCAGTTTTGGTGGGGTATTTCATTGTTGCTGTGTTGGGGTTTGGCAATATGTGAAGGCACCATTTCCTGATGGCTGTCCAGCATCCATAAAGTTGTATTTCACACGTGCTGCTATCTGCATATACAGAATCCAGCATTTTTCTTTACTTCTCCATGGAAAGACCTGGAACAGCCCTCCAAAATGCAGGCTTTAAATACATTCTATCAGAGCTGGATTTTTTCGTGGGACAAGAGCTCTACCCCAACCCACTGCAGATTTGCAAGCAGCTAACTCTGCTACACTGCTACACTCACTGTGCTCTGGAACAGCTTCCCTGTTTATTTCCCTGTGGGTGTACTAACACGGTCCCCTCAGTTCCCTCCCAATCTCCTGCACCTTCTGGTGACAGTTTTATACAGGAACTGCCTCTGTGTTTGATCTCCCAGCAGTTGAAGAATATAGCTATTTGAACTGGTTATGTAAAGAAAAAAAAATCTGAAGGGAAGATTTTCTTCTGAATTATTCTCCTACCAGTCCCTGGTGAGAACTCAGTTTCTTATATGCCCACTTCAGAGTTTTGCTCCTGCAGTCATACATGTTCAGCAGTCCCCAGGCAACAGCTTCAGAAAGTGAATTTCTGGCTCTGGTGTTGCCTTTGAGGCACAGAAAACCTTTGCAACGTTTCCTTCTTTGCCAGCCACAAACGGGATGCTTGCAAGTCCAGCCTGGATCTGGGGTTTAACTCACTGAGGCTGGCACTCAGTATTTCATGTTGATGCAGAAGTAGAGTTTTGGGGTTCTAGTAGGTCAGGACAAATAAGTTAGTGCCTTGTGCATATCCCTGCAAACCTTGCAGGTTGTGTTAATGATCAGACAGTAATGAAAGACACTGTCACTGTTCTGGTTTGGAGTTTGCTAAGAAGAAAATTAAAAACTCCACAGCATTAGACTGAGAGGAAAGCAAGAGAATATCTTGTACATAGGATGTCTGTGAAGAAAGAAACTTTGTAAATATGATACTGAGGGAATAAAGCAATTCATATTACAATAAATTTATTTTACAGAGCTGTTTGTGCATATTCTATTGCCCATCTGCCAATATTGCCTCATTCAAGTCAGCCAGTTAGCTTATGAAATGTGAGCTCTGAAAGCCCGAACCTGTTAAAACTGCATCCCATTGCCAAACAAAGCAAAAACCTTTCTACTTTGGAATGAGCAGCTTTCTGTGATCAACTAAACCTGTTTTCTGGTGAAAATTAATGTAGAATTCAGATCAATTCAGAAATGTGTGTGTGAAAGGGAAAGAAAGTAGGAGACTGAAAATGAGAATGGGTAACCTTCCATTTCCATATCTGCACATTAGAGTTAATAAAAAAAAATAGCTTGTAGTGTTTCCAGCAGAAATGGAAAGCTGTGACTGTACAGTCTACAGTGAGCTGGAATCATAAAAACCAAATGGAATATCCTGTAGATTTTCTACAGATCTGTTCTATGCACACTTTCAAATTAACAAAGGCAATGAATCCCTGTTGCTGTCACAAAAATCTCTGTGTGCTGTACTAATGTGATGTCAATGAAAGGTATTGTAAAGAGCAGAAGTTCAGTTTACGTGAACTTCAGTACACAGATCTGGCTGTTCACCTGCATCATTTTACTGGGACATTTTTTCTCATTGATTTTTAAAGAGAAGCAGGTGTGGGGAGGTAGTGGCTAATTCATGCTGCAAAAACAAAAAAGTTGTGTGGTTTGCTGTTCCTGTGATCTCTCTTCCACACCCTCTGAGCTCTGCCATAGATTGGCAGAGATTCAGCTCCTATCTGAGACAGCTAACATAGGTCCTGTAGTAAAGAGATGATTAAGTAAGGTGAGAAGACAAAAAAGCAGGGACACTAACCTCCTGTGGAGCCCCATTACTGAACTGCTCCCAGGAACTCCATTAACCCGGGAAGAAAAGAGCAAAAAAGTAATGGCAGGCTGCTAAATGCTCAGTACATGGCCAGTAAGTATTACCTGCAAGAGTGTCCAAGTAGCTCATTGCTACATTACGTTCTGCCCATGAGGTACATCTTTTCCTGCTGTTTCTCAGGTACATTGGGAGAAAAACATTCTGCTAGTAGTTGGGGGGATGATTAACTTTGTTTCAGATCATGGCATGCTTCCTCCTGCTTTATCCAGAGATGCATGTTGGCACCCTGATAGGGAATAGAGGCTTAAGTAAGCACAAATGCAGACTGTGCTTATCGTGTTCTTGTCATAAACTGATATGATCCAAATGTATATCAGAATTACAGAATGCAGAACTTCCTTTTATATCCTATATATAAAAAGAAATGGCTCTTTTCTGACATTTTTTTCTTGTCCTGGGGCAGACAGGAGATTGACATCCTATTAACCTGAGATTATTAAAACATGACCTGCAATCCCAATAGAGTCCTTTATTCATCTATCTTTTTTTTTTTTTTTTTTTTTTTTTTTTTTTTTTTTTTTTAAGCGGCCATTGGTTTCCAGAACCTTGTCTGAGGAACAGTGAGGAAAGCTGCAGAGGCTACGATGCTCTGAGCAAACAGGTCAGACATTTCTTTTCATGATCATACTTGGACCTTGTGGCTTAGGCTGTCCATACTGCTTGCTCTGGACCTCATCTTGCGAGCTTCCCAAAGAGTTTGCAAGGTCGATAGCAGTGGTTGTTTTGAAACTCATGTCTTGTACCTGTGACTGGGAAATGTGGCTGCAACCCCACTTCTGCAGCTGGTCCTTCTGTTTACAGAACCAGCTGCAATGCTGTCACTATGAGTACCTATATAGTACACCTCTCCTTTCTGTTGTCCAACATTTTCTTTTTCCTGAGAACATATTTCATCTTCTCACACCCACACTGGCAATGCTAGTAACGATGAAAGGGACACTGCCTTTCCTATTTCAGAAGCTTTCACATTGCACAGACATTTAAAAGTCCTGAAAGTATTAAAGTTATATGTAAGGGAAATTCTAGTAACATTATTAGTGCCTGTCATTTTAAAGATAAAAGCATTTCCTCAGTCTCCTTGTGATCTGATGGATTAACTGGCATATAAAATTAGTACCTTTCACACTTCGAAACCAAGTAACATCTTACTGACCTGATTCTCCCCAGATGAACATACAGCCCCATGAAAGTGTGAATACTTTGCAGGGGCCTGATTCTGCCTTGGTGGGTCTTGGGGCCCCTTGCATATATGGAGAGAAAAAAAAAAGACTCTTAGGATAATGTCTACATTTTCAGTGTGATATAGGGAAAAGGCTAATTGACAGTCTCTAACCTTATGTGTTCACATAACTTTTATGAAATATGATAAGGTGTCTTTCCAGTGTTTCTCTTTTTCATTCTGGGATGTTTATTGTAAGCATCTGAATGTCCCCGTCTAATTATGGGTGAGATACCTAGTATCACTAAAATTATTACCATGAGGAAGCCATTATTAATACACAATATCACTGTGCCACTATTGTTAGATTATATTAGTTCTCAACCCATATTTTCAGTGGCTTCCATAGTAAAATTGCCTTTAATGTAAAAATCTGACATTTATTCTTCTCAAACCAGCAAAATAAACTGCTGAATAAAATCCACACACTCATTTCAGAACAATAAAATGTAAGAAATACTATGACTTTTTACCAAGTAAATGCATCTTTCTTCCTTTCTTTTTTCTCTTTTTTTCTTTTTTTTTTCCTCTCTCTCTTTTTTTTTATTTATTTATTTATTTTTTTTTTTTTTTCCCATTACAGACTCTCAAACAGAGTTTCAATGTAAAGCTCTAAACTTGGCATCTGCAGTTTTCAATGAAGATCACATGCTTTTGGATTCTTGGAAAAAATGGTTAAGCAGCTCATTACATACACAGCATATATTATTTTTCCATGCTGCTTCATCCAGCTCAATCCTATGGGACACAAAGACTGCCTGAGAAATGGGCAATGCCGTTGATTCCCAATGAAACCATTATGAGCAGAAAAATTCTAAGCCCGCAGGGATGTGGAAACTCAAACCTTACTTCCCTTCCCACCTTTACAATGGCTGCACAGCTTTAAAACTCTCTTCCCTGTGAAAGCTTGGGCTTCTTTTCAGCTAAAGATACAGAAATCTGCTTAGACTGACTTTAATAATACTGAGCATGGTCTTAACTCAGGGCTTCCCAAGCTATTTTTTCTAGCTCTTTCTTCCTCATAAATTCTGTCCCTTGCTTTAATTGGCTCAGTACAAACCCACAATAAGTTGGTTACCCTGCTTCCATACTAGGAGCCAGCTTGTGTCCTCCCCTCACTGCCGTCCTGAGCTGGTTTTGCAGCCCTCTTCACTCCCACTGGGGTGGGGACAAACTCTACAGCGTGGGAATAGCTGCCATAATTAAACTGTTTAAAACTGACGAGCCTGAGAGGTTTGATTTCTGGGGAAAAACCATAAACTAAATATAGCTTCTCTAAACAATGAGCAAGCTAGGATTAATCGTTTTGCAGGAATAAATGACATGCACGTTCACCAGAACAAAGAAAATTATTAAAAAAGGATTTGGAATAAGAAGTGAGTAAGTGAAACTAAACTGGGAAAACCCCTTGACTGTAGCCCATGATGATCTTTTTCGTTGACCCTGGGCAAGAAATACTCATCCATTCCTTTGCTCGCACACTGACCCCGACCTTCCTTTTCCACATTTTTCTGCATTTCTTAATGCCTCAAGCTCCTCTCCTTCTCACTCCGTTGTCCCTCCCCCTCCTCTGCATGTTGCCTTTGGCTCAGCCAAGGTGAGGATGCTCCAGCTGGATGGTACAGGCAGGGGTTGGGGAGCCACCTGTGCCTGCCTCCCGCACATGACACTGGAGTGTCTCTTCAGGTTCTCTCATGAGTTGGCAGCTGTCCTGGTGCTGGCTTCTTCATGGTCATTATGGGATGACAAATACACAGCGCTCTGTTGATAGATCTAAAAGGCTGGAGGTTTCTTGAGGCAGGTGTTGTGAAGCCTGGTTTTACCAGCATTAAATGCCAGGGGTTTTTTGTTTCCTTTATTTTTCTTTTTCCTTTATGAGCAATAAATTGCATTGTTTTAATACAGGAAGTCTATGTTAAAAAGCTGTATAAAACCATTATAGTGTAGCCAGCACTCCAGGCTTTTCTAATTAGGTCATTTGGAAAAAAGATGACCTTTTACTTTCTGTGCTGCTTTTCTAGGGTCACATGTTTCTAATTATCATTTGTACTTTACTTTGCTAAAGCTGTTGACAAGCTGTTACTCTGTGTGCGTGTGTGTGTGTGCATGTGTGTGTCTGTGTGTGTGTCTCTGTCTGTCTGTCTGTGTTTTGGTTTGTGTGAGAGAGAAAAAGAGGGCCAGAAAGAGAAATGGAACACATGCTATGTAGGGTTGCTGTCTGCAAGAGTCCAGCAGCATAAAAGGACACATGCACTAATTTTAAACTGAGAGCGCCTGGATCTATGGGATGAAAAGCCCAAATGAGTTTTCCAGTGTTTGTGTCCTTTTCAGCCAGCTTCCCTTCAGTTTGTCCAAAGACCCTTCATGAATATTTGTGCTCTCTCAGGCTGAACATCATGTTAAACAGACCATGAGCAAACAGTGAGCAGTTCTTTGCCTTCCTCACAAATGCAAGTTGGAAAGTGAATGATGAGGTCACTCTATGACTGGGGTTAATACTGAATGTTAAAAAAAATGGAAAATGTTCAAAAAAACCCAACAAAATGTTTCTCTATATGTACTTTGAATATAGAGAATCTGCCATTGGGAGCAGAGAGAGATTATAATTGCTCACTTCGCAGCATACACTCAACCCTGATAATGAGCACAAGTGTAGACCAACCTGAACTTCTTGCAGAACAATAAAAAAGTATAACAATGGGCCTTGACCTCTGAGTACTTTGGTCCTTTTATGTCTAACAGCCCAGAGACACAGAGCAGCTGTGTGATTATGGGCAAGGGCAGCATGCTGGGTCCTGAGCTCTGAGCCTGAATGGATGCAGAACTCCAGGGTGGCATTTCTGGGTGCACATGGCAGTGGGAGATGAATGCTCCACTTGGAGAAGGTGTTAGAGCCTGTCTGGAGGAGCAGAGCTATGGCCACAACTTTCTGCTTCAAGCACAAGAGTACCGCTGTGCAGGGGTCAGTATGCTGGCTACTCTGTAGTGAGTGTTTGTCCATTGTCTGGGTCTCCAATACACACAGCAGTTTTGGGATGATAAAAAGAGGAAAAAGAACATTTGGGGGATTTTGTGGAAGTAGGCAATATGTACAATGAGTACTTTAAGCAGCAATACTACAGTCTCTTTGCACTAGAACTGTACTTCTGATTTCATCAATTGGTTCTACTCGAAAATAAAAGCTGTGGCTACTTTGGACAACAGACCCATACATGATCTGTGGAACGAGGCCACTAGCTTGTCTAAAAGGGAATGTTTTCACTGCATCTGCCTCGCCTGGGTGTTTAATCCTTAATTAGCAGCTGGTCTGCTATGCTTCCCTGTGTAAACCCTGGTAGGTAGCTGCAAATTTAGTGGTGCAATGAACTGTTAATAGTTTAAAAGACCTTCTGACTTAGTGTAGTGATTCATTGGGCACTCATGGTTATTTCATTTGTACAGTAACTGGAAAATGAAAACAAGGTCCTTGAAATCTGACACAGGTTGGTACTCGTTGTTCCAGGAGTGAATTTCATGTTATGATTTCTTATAGGAAAAATCTGTTTACAGAGAAGACAGGAAAGGGGAAAGAGCTCTTATCTGTTATCACTACTTAATGAAAATTAAGCATTCATTTAATTTCATGTGAAAGGGAGAGAGCATATATTATTTTAGGAAGGTTCATGAGGCAATTCACAATGAAAATGAAGGTTAACAATTTTTATTTAGAATGTATTTAATGGGTTAAAAATAGGCTGTGCAGCAAGAACACAGGCAAGTGACTGTTGTAGTGAATGGCCCTAATTCAGAAAAGCACTGAACAGGTGCTGGATGTTAAACTTGATTTTTTGGATGTCACTTTTGAAGCAAGGCACCAGTATATCACAGGCTTCCCAACAGCAATCTGAGATGTTGCTATGACAGTTTTCCAGGATTCTTTACTTCTTGGCTATCTGTAGGTGGATCCCAGGAAGAGGCACAAACCAGCATTTATAGAAAACCGAGATACCTAAAAATCAGTGTTAAAGTGGAGCTGGCATTTGTTTTTTTTTATATGTGTGATTATATCTGTGTACACACACAGAGGAACAGACACAAGTAAGTGTGAATCATTAACTTTCACTTGAATTTGGTGTCTCCTGGTGCAAGAGCTACCATCAGCACTGAGTGGGTCTAGGAAGGTATTTCATGCATGGCATGAACACCTAGCACAGGTGTGCAAATGCCTTGGCACTTACCTTGTGGTCATCATTTACAGCCCTTACCCTACTGCATTCCTGTGCAACATCTGCAGTCCTTGTGCTTGGCTGTTTGGGTAAACACCTTGATTTCAAAATTGAAAAGAGCAGACAGACCTATTTTCCTGAAAAGTTTGTACTTAATACAGCACAATGGCAGAACCAAGCTGAAATCCAACCAACCATATCACAAACACTCACAAAAAATTTAGTCTGAAAAACACTTTTCAAAATTGCTTCAAAAGTAAGCCCTAGTTACAGATCTCCAGCCTAGAGCAATTAATTTCATTTTACCAAGTAAAATAAAATCTTTAAACAAATCACACATAATTTGTTTGTTTATTTATTTTTGAGATTAACAGGAAGATTTTGTTGCTGATCAAGGAGTTTTGGATCAGGGTTTTGGGGACTTCTGTTATGAAAAAATTTGCACACTGTTGATGTGGTCCACCTATGCTGTGTGTCAAACTGCACAGCTGGCATGTGCAAGCAGCTCAGTACAAATCTCCATGGGAATGTTTTTGAGGTAACTGAACTTCACCAGGGCCACCTGCATGCTTAAGGGGAATTACACGTTCAAACACTTCACTCAGTGTTGTGGTTACTCACATAAGGTCCCATTCAGACCCAAATAGATTGTTTTCCAAGTGAAGTTAGAGCCATCACTCTGCAATTATAAGAGTACACCCTTGGTGGACAAATCTCTATATAACCTGACCAGCCTTGAGCCCTTCCAATCCAAGTTATTCTGTGGTTATCTAGGTTTGTAGCAGCTTATATCTTCATGCCCAAGCCAGATGTGTTATCCCACACAGCTCCTGCAATCCCTCCCCACACCAGCTCAGCAGCAGCTTGTTATCACTCCTGTCATCTCAAGATACATATGAGTCGCAATTAAACAATTACTTTTATAACCTGAAAGTAGTGTGAGCAATACTTCTGGTCTCTGCTTTAATTCCTGGGTCAGAGCATTTCTGTCAGTGATACTTGTATGATGCATTGCCTTGAGGAAATATAGTAAGTAATAAGATGTTCCTGAGTTTATAACAAGGTTTGCTGAATATCTTCCTAGTCCTCTCTTTTCCTACAGGAAAGTGCAACTCTTACCTATAAGAGAGACCATACGGTTAAAAAAAACACCAGAAAATCTGGAAAGAAATGGTTAAATTGACCTACACACTGGCAATTTTGCTGACCATATTATTCAAAAGGCTAAAAGGATCCAGATGTCAAATCCATATATGTATCAGTAAAAATGATCATGATAATCACAGCTTATATAATAGAGCTGAAATGCTTCATTAGGTACTGACAGCTTCTAAACCATGTTGTCACTTTCTGAAAATGTGTCACAGTGGCATTTATTATTTTTTTCCCTAGATATGGAGAGAAAGAAATAGAGAATTGCACTGTGAAGTGTGGATGAGCTGAAAGCAAATCAAAAAGGTCTCTTTTTGAGCCAATGGTGAGATCATCAGTCCCTTTCAGCAAAGCAGGACAATGTATTAAATAAAACTGCTCTTAACCTGTTAGACACTTGAATCCCTTGGGTTTCTTGTAGTTATTCTATTGAAAAGAAGGCTTAAGAAGTACAGATTTCAACAGCTTTTCAAATTCTCTGTCTCCAAGTAAGGAAAAGTAAAATTTAAAGGTAAAGTGAATTCACTGCTACATTCATATTACAGTAACTTCCATTAGAAATTGTTTCATTTTAAAAACTGTTGGTTTGCCTTTTAAATTTTAT
>JAODKT010001744.1:51803657-51831546 GCA_027576195.1 Cossypha heuglini | reverse complement strand
AAAAAGAAAAAAGAAAAAAGAAAAAAGAAAAAAAAGAAAAAAAAAGAAAAAAGAACAAAGAAAAAAAAAGAACAAAGAAAAAAAGGAAAATATATATGGAATCTATTCAAAACATAAGCAGAAAATAAAAGGAGTGTTTGGTATATGTGAAGGTGCCATCAACAACGTGGACAGTATAAGAAGGAAACACCTTCTCCCCTCCCTTCTCTTCTCCCCAAAATATAGCAGACCTGAGCCTCTGGAAAGCCAGCAACATACCTCAAGGTTAGATTACCTAAACTTTCCTGAGAAACAGTAACTTTCTGTGCCAGACTTTCCTGCATTCTTCTAAATTAAACATTGTGATACAGGAGAAATGTCTGTTAGAAAACTGAGTATAGAAATATATTTCTCCTCATCAGCAAAGGCTGACAGATCAATAACTGATACTGTCTCTGCTGGAAGGAGCCTTGGAGTATTGCTGCTGCATCATGAGTGCTCCCCTCAGTCACAGACAATGGAGCAGTAGTGAAGGTAAAGGAGAAGAGAAATAGTAGGCAGAATAAAGTCTAGCAGAACATTTCCTGCATAGGATTGAAGCTCATACATAAGTGGAAATGCTTCTGCATGTTACTGCAATACCTCCCTTATTTTTCTTGACATGTTTGTGCCCTGGCTGGCCCCTCTTTCTATCCACCTCAAGTCTCAGTAACAAGGGAGAGATGCTTTCTGACAGACAAAAGATAATCTTACACTTGACTTCCAATATCAAGGCATTTTAACTGGCACACTTTATATTGAATAATTCATGGCTATTCAAGCTTTACTTCACTTCACAAAGAAAGTGCTTTCTCTTAGCAGTGACTAGATATGAGCAGCTAATTCATTATTTAAAGAGATTAAGTATTAGCAACTGGTATGGGCTCTTCAGAGCTTTTTTTATTCCCTTTGCTCATGTTATCCCCTGCCACTTCCCTGCCTAGTACAGATTTTAGATTGATTTTACCGTATTAAAATCTTTTTAAACAGATCTCTACCTTAAACCCTCACCATTTCAAGTGCTGCATTGCTTTATTTTAAAATGTAAAATAATAGGTAAAAATTGCAATGTACTGGTGAAATGTTTTAAATCCCTGTTAACTCATGGGAACATGCACAAATAGAATGGTTTTACTCTTGTTGTTTAAAAACCAGCAGGTAAAATTTGTGAAGTGGTGAAACGTATTTATGACAGTCTCCAGGTTCTCACATCTTGGAGTGGGGAAGGAAGAATGGATGTTTGATTGAAACAACACAAATTCCTCATTGTCAATTTTTGAAGAGCGGTGGTTGTGTAGATCAACTGCTGGCACTCAGGGATTTCTCTGCTTTGGAATGCAGACCCCTAAATTCTGAAATGAGGTGCGATGATTTAAATGCTAAAAGCTCTGCAATTAGATGTCACTTTACAGACAAATTCATTCTTTCGGACTGGAGATAATTAAGATTGTTCTGTTTCAGCAAAGTTCTTATGAGCAAAATTTCTTGTAGCTTGAAATTAGAGAGACCCTTTTTCCTGGGACTTGATCAGACTTTGAAGCAGCCTTTAGTCTCTCATTAATTACTTTTGATGCAAAAATATGGGCACCTTGTGATTTATTTTGGTAACAAAAAGTGCAAATTCAGGTATAACTGGGGAAAGTTTTTCTCCTGATAGTTCCAGGAAATATGCCCACTATATAGTCTGTGGCACGAGTGTCACCAGTTTACCATTCTGCTATTGGGTCCAATATTTATGCTAGACTCCCTTGCCCATGGCAGGAGTATTGCAACCAGATGGTCTTTAAGGTCCCTTCCAGCCCAAACCACTTTGTGATTCTGTGATTCTATGCATGACCAGCTGTGCATAAATATGTTTTATCAGAAAGAGATCCTCATTTGGTTTCTTCAGGGGATGCCCTGCATGCCAGAGGCACCGACATGCAGCACATGCCTTCAAAGGCTGCCATTGCATGAAACTCCTCTGCAGCTACACAATTAGTGCAACTCACAGAAAACAGACTTTTTTCATGTTTTTCTGCTGCCAGTGTTTTAAATGTAACCTAGCAGCCTTAGCAGTGGTATAACCTTATTCTTCAGAGGAAGAATACATGTGTATACCTAGAAAGAAGAGTAAACCTGGAAGCCTCAGGCAGGAAAGCATTTAAGCCCGTTATCATGTCAGTGTGAGCAGCCCCTGCGAAATGCTCAGCTCTCCAGATCTAAAACTGAAAAGTTTTGCAGGGTAGTGTGCATCTCTGCATAGACTCTGTGTCTCAGCAGCAAAAAGATGTCTTTAGCTCACAGAGGTGAACTAAGCTGAGCTAGGATTTTTTGATGCATAGGAAGGGTTTCTACGTCTACTGTTAGCGTCAGAGCAATGTTAATGTGATTTGAAAATGTTAGAAAGTAACTGTCCCTTTAAAATGTAGATTTCGTGCAACTTAGTAATTTTGCTATGAATACCATGAATACAGGCTCCAGGCAAACAACTAATAAAACATAATAAAGTGAATGAATTTCCTTTCATTTCAAGCATGGGTGCCTGGGGAAATGCAGCCTATGTTCTCTACTGTGCAGCTGAGGAAGAGACAATGCACCTGGCCAAGTTATTGGACCCAGCTTCAGATACCCCACCCCTGCACAATGCTGATAGTGCTTGGGATGTGCCCTAATGCTTTCACTTTCATCACTGAAAGAGTCATGGGAAAATGAATTAAACCTGTCCCATATAGACATTCTGTTTTAGCATGTGATTTCTTTACCTTATTATACGAGTGTGCTCTCATTCATGTTAAGTAACTTGAAGAAAAAGATAAAGAACTTTCTCCCCATACCTCTCTTTGCTACGGCCTTTTACCAAGTTTCACAGTTTTACCTGACTTCACACAACTATTTTTTTTATCACATGCAAAAATATGAGTTAGAGAATCTGCTTTATTCAAGCTTTCACTGTTTTTTTTAGCCAAGTAGCTTGCAGCTCCCAGGATTTACAAGGGAAAACAGCAGTACCTGGGGTCACAACTAAAATGTAATTCAGACCACTTGTTTTCAGCTCTATTTAAAAAGTTCATAATTTTTTTATTAAAGGAAAAGGTATGTTTTTATTCACTGTTTGGACTGAATTGAAAGAATTTTGATATGATTCTCACAACCTAAGCCAAGCTTAATCACTGTTTTCAACTCAAGATGGTTGCTCACTGATCAAAGCACTGTTACTGGAGAAAGTGCAGAGAGCACAGGTCTATTTTACATTAAGCAAAGTCACAGGTCAGACAAGCAAAAACATTTTCCAGAATAATCTCAGATACAGGATTGGAACTTTACCTTGGAAATATTTTTGTTACTATAGGTACGACCTAAAGCAGGAGAAAGCAGGGCCAAGAAAAGGAAATTACTGCTTTCCTTAACCGTAAGAGCTTCCTGCCCTGAAGGGCAATACAGATAAAACATTAATGTTGAGAAATAAAACTGTAGGGTTTGCAGTCTGGAAATGCATGAAGTTGTTGACTGCTTCTTCTCCTGGTGTTTCTGTTGAAGCCAGTGGAACTTGCAGCAGATAAACATATTACATCTGACTCTGACTCTAACTATAGAGGTCATATTCTGTGTATTTTGGATAAATGCAAATATTTTTCAACCAGATTTTTATTTATTTTTGAAATAGTCATAGAATCAGAGAATATCCTGAGTTTCAAAAGGCCCACAAAATCTAGGTCTCGTCCCGTACAGGGTAGCTCCAAGAATCACCCTGAGCCATCTTCAAATTATTAAGAAAATTTCTTCACTCAAGGGATGCTCAGGCACTAAAACAGGCTGCCTAGGGCAGTGGTAGTCAGCTCATTGCTGGAGGTGGTCAAAAAACCTGTAGACCTAGTGCTTAGGGATATGATTTAGTGGTGAACCTGGCAGCATTAGGTTAATGGTTGGACTTGGGGATCTTAGAGAATTTCTCCATACTTTATGATTCTATGATTCACAAATAAAGCCTCTTTTGTTAGTGCTCTCTCCTTACTGACTAGGAAGACGATCAAAGTCTCATTTGAATTCAGGATAAACTTTCCCCAGTGCCTTCAGGCATTTTGGTTGAGAAACATTCTTGACTGAGGGAAACTGGTCTTGAATTCAATTCCCAAATTTCTATGCCCCTTTCCTGGGGACAGGAATGTGGGTAGATGGTACTTACCTTACACAGAACATATCCTTTCTACCTCTTAGGCACAAATTACACCCTGTGCAGTGCTGTGAGATTTTTCTTGCAGCAGTAATCTCTAAAATCTGTGCTAAGTATGTTGAGGATAAGGTGGACAATAGTTCTCAATTTTAGGTAAAGAAAGAAAGACGGTTTCTAATAAGAATAATGAAACACTTGCATCTTTTTCTTTCATTAATCCTTTACATCAAAGTGGATTTTGACATGATATCATGTAGTAAAAAATATATACACCCCTAAAAATATACGGGAATTTTTGCCTTCTAAATTGGAGGCCAATTTTCAGAATATATCGGATTGTATATTTGTACTGAAAAATAATTTTATATTTGGAAAAATAATTACTATATCACAGACTGGACAGAAGAGTGGGCTCAAAAATTCTAAATAGCTCACAACCAGTTCAAAAACCAGTTGTTTTTATCAGACAATACAAGACATACAAAAGGGCAAAAGCTTTTTTTTAGTGATTTAAACATATTTTGTTTTAAGATTATTGGTTTCCCTAGCTTGCCATGTGGGTGGTCTAAAGCTATGTCAAAAGATATTACATTTCCCTCAGAATTCATGCACTCCTCTATAAAAGATAATTATCTCTACTAGGCAAAGGTAACCTAGCCTAATTTTGCCCAGAAATAAAGCACAGGGTATATTAAAATCTCTGTTTGTGGAGATAAAACATACATTCCACAGTCCTTAGAATCTCTCTGATCCCCTCTGTGTTACCAGCAATTTATCTTCCTAATTTATCTATCCAATATCAGGAATTTCTAAATTACATTAAACAAAGGTGATTATCTATATGATGAAATAATGCTTTCCTTGGAAAATACCTCTGTACTCCCTGTTCTATTATCTAATCATCGTAAAGAAGTAAATTGCTTTTTTCATGTGTGGAATGCCGCATTTCCTTCTGTAAGAAGATTTTTGATTTTTGAGGTGTTTTCCAATAAACCTTCCTTCACATCTACCTGTGGAAGGCATTGAAGGCTATTCTAAACTCTAAATCCAGTCACTGAAGGGGCTTCCCATCTTCTTGAGAAAACAGCATAGTGATGCAAGTGTGTGAGTAAACTGAGAATTCCCTGAAAGACTTTTGAAGTAGAACATTCATCTTCCCTTGGTCTTCCAGGTGAAATACATTAATCAGGTCTAGCACCCTGAAAAAACATCTCAGTGATACAACTCACCTGTCAGGCAATCCAGGATGTTGTCCATGACACTGTCCAACTCAGTAATTTTGCAGATTATTTTTCACTCACAAGAGCATTCCTGCTTCCCTTCCTTCAGTATTCAGCAGCGGGCCCACCAGTGGTCAGTGGGAAACTTCCCTCCACCAGTGTACTCACCAGCAGGGATTTGAAAATATCTAAGTGGGCTTCATCACTGAAGAAGGGTAATTTCAATATTGTGGTGTTTCAGTTCAAGTCGTTGCTGCTGTGGAGGTAGGATGTTACCTACTATTTTTCTGGTTGAACTAGATTTCAGGGATTTTTCTCCTTCAGAAACTAGTGCACAGTCTTCATCCACTCCTTAAAACCCATTATTCCATCTAACATCTGGAACAAAGTGTTGTTAGGGGAAAGCAGGCTTGATACAATAACAGCATGCATACTTCTTTATTCTCAAGAGCAGATAGGCTATGAATGAAGCTTTTTTTTTTTGAAATAGATTTTGGAAAACAAGGAGGAAATATGACCAAAGAAAATTTTTTCTGCCCTTTATTATACTTTATTTTATGTATGTATGAATACATGTTAAAATATATATATGTAATGTATACATACAATGTATAAAAGACATATAAGGATCTCACTGAAGCAAAAGTGATGATTATTTAACCACAAACTGGTTCTTGATTAGGTGAATATTTAGGTATTCTTAATTATTAACAAACATATATACATGTATAAGTAATTGCCTGATAAAATGTCTGAAATTATTAAGATTTTTATTATATGACAGCTTTAGAAAATGTGACACAATAAGTGAAATACTGTATTATAAAATAACAGATAAAGAGATAAAAGTCTTAAAACAATAAACCAACTGATCCTTACAAAGAAGACATAGGGAACTCTAAAGCAAATATATAGTAAGGGTAGTGTTAATGGAAACTTTCTGCACTAAATAATGGTTCTTAAATTTTTGTGCATACTGTACCTAGAAGGTTGTGAATTTTTTTCATTATAGGCAAACAAATATATTTGGCTTTGAGCAATGAAATTAAGGAAAATTACCTAAAAGGTTACTATTCACATCTGGTGAATATTTTAATTGACAGGTGGAAAAAAGATATCTCTTTTCAGTATGCGAGATTATATTAAAACAGATTATTGTTTTTCAGTCTATAAGTGTAGATTTTTGGGAAGTGGGAGTGCTTTTGTGTTTTAATGAATGAAACAATCTAAAACCAATCTATGTATGTGCCTTGTAGCAGGGCCATAATGACACTTTTCGTGCCAAATCTTGAGACTTTAGTCATCAGTAAGGTCAAGGAGAGTGTTGCCCGAAAAGGAATTAGAGAATAAACCCACTGAAACTGACATTAGTAGAGCTCAGAAGGTCATTTCTCTATTGAAATATTTGTAGCAAACAGTCGCCTATTTTCAAGCTTTATCTGAAAATAGAATTTATTTGAAAAGAAGGCCATGATTTTGCCTGCCAAGCTAAAAAGGAATTTCCTTGTGAAAACAATTATCTCATTGAGAAAAAAATATTCCTTCTGGTATAAGACTTTTCTTTTACTTTTGGCATTAGAGTGTTTTTTCTCCTAATTTTTTTTTCCTTTGGAGCAGAGGTGGGATTCAGGGGCTGGAGAGTGGGGGCAAATGGGACGTGGAGGAGTGTGGCAGGTGAAGGGCTATGAGTGAAGGTGCAACCTTCTTTCCAAAGCCCTCAGCCTTCCATCAGCTTATCCTTAACCATAAATATGGCTTGCTAGCTGATTTAATGTTTCATGCTTTTTTTTAGGATGAGGTTTTGTGGGGTGAGGTCTGCACCCCCAAGCTGAAACGGAAGGGGAGAGGTTTTTCTGCGTGGTGGTGAAATCTTTGATCAGCATAAGACAGAGTGAGCGAGCGCTGGAGGCTCTGGATTTTGAACCAGATAAAGGAGGAGACTGATAAGAAGCAGACCCTGCTGAGGTGAGGTAGCACTCTTTTTATCATGCCAGTTTTCTCCCTCACACAACTGGCTCAGCTGTAAAACTCCCCCCTTGCCCTCCCACTCCAGCCCCAGAGAAGGTCACATTCACACCGAGGCTGGAGGTTAATTCATCCCTTCTGATGGGGCATAGCTGGCTCAACCATGCTGAAGAAAGAGGCAGCTGTCATCTCTCAGAAAGGCTCATAAACCATCAAGGACCCCCAGAATGCCCCCCAGACCTTCCTCCTGAGGCCTTCCACCAGAGGACTGTGCACGATTCACAGTGTTAAAGAGAAGCACGGTGCTGAAATGGACAGTGTAATACTCCTTCCTCCCTCCTAGGGAAGGGACATTCCACCAAACCTAAATGTACATTAGCCAATGGATCGTTGTTTCATGGGCTCTTCCCAGCTCTTGACAGATCAAGACTGACCATCACCTGCAAAACTGGACACTGAAATTGCAACTAAGTCCTGTCACTGAATCCACAGGTGGTGATGTATTTCCTCTCCATCATCTACTCTTCTCATATACGTCCTTTCTTTTTCTGCCTTTTCCTAATATATTCTCTTAATTTTCACACTTTTATATTGCTACATTACTATAGATAATAAAAATAGCCAAAATGGTTACATACCTGCTTTCTATTGCAAGCAAATTGTCCTAAAATGAACCTTACATACATGTATATGCAAACACTGGTCATTCAGTGTGGTTTCACTCTAATCTATCACAAGGAATCTACTAAAAAGAACCTCTGTTACCTCACATTCAAGGCAGGTTGTAACATATGGCTGGGCCAGCCCTGCTGGGTGGGCTGCAGGTTCTGCAGCAGTAGCTCCAGAATTTCTTATTCTGAGGAGGAGTGCAGATTTCCCTGAGAGCAGAGGTTTTGCTGCAGATTTGTTTTTGAGTGTACGCAATTCGTTGGAGAGGAGATTTAGGAAAAGGAAATGAAAAGAGATTAATTTGTGCATGAACTCTCACAGCAGTAATAAGTACTTCTGTACTTAATAAGTACTTAAGTTGTTCTGAACAGGACAACTACAGGAGATAAAAGACTCTACATAACTAGCATTGGTATTTCAGAAAAGCCGTGTATTTTTATTTGTATTGTTAAAATTTAAAATTCTCCTTTGCTGTCACTGTAAACATATAGATGTCTGTCTATTCATATGTACATATACTTTCCATCAGTCTTTATGACTCGTGCCTACAAAAAAAAAAATTTATAAATAATTTTCCACATTTCAAGTCAGACAATTTCTATTCTTGGGATTTGAAGTAAATATCAATTTGTTGTCTTTTCCTTTCTCTAGCTCAATATCTGTTTTGGAAAGTGATAGATACCTAAAGAAATAAAACTCCCTCTGCATCTGTATTGTATGCGGAAGTATCTAGAAACAATGTGATCTAAACAAAATTTCCATTTATTTTTCTTCTCTATGCAGTTAATTAAAGACAACTCTGCTCTATTGGTGCTTATTTTGATCCATATGGAATTTAACTTTAAAATTTCCTTTTTAGTATTTCAGCTACTGCCCTCTCATTTAAATTTCAAATGCCTTTTGATCCTCCAGTTTTTGAGTGACTGCCTTTTCACTTTATCCAGACAACCTTTGTTTCCATGTCTGCCGGATGTTTGTCCTTCTAGCACGTCACTTTGCATCTTTCTTCCCTAGTGCTCACTCCACAGCCTATTTCATGCATGTCCCTCCCTGTGTGCTTGCATGGCTCTGCACTTCAATATATTGCTCAGTGTTTTTGTGAACTTAAATAAACTCCTTTTCAGTGTCAGAACTTCTGTGGTGTGACTGTGGTCCAGACTTTACCTTTGGATGCGTGTGCCTTCAGGTCCTGTTGTTGTCAAGAGGAACTTAATGTGTGTATCTTTAGGACACACTTTTACTTTGAGACTTCATTTGGTAAAAAATCTAGATCCATATACATTTTGCAACTATCTGCATGCAATAATCTAGAATACTCATGGCATTTGTAATTTCTACAGAAGTACGTCAACAGATGCCAACATGTTTTATTTGCAGCCTAATGAATTTCAATACAAAGTAAAAGCACTTTTCCTGCCCACATCAAGAAGCCTTTCTTCAGGTGGAGCACACAGAGAAGTAATTGCATTTTTTGCTGCATAAGGATTCACTTTGGTGAGTTCTATTCTGCACAAAAGATAAGACTCAGAGAATACAAGAGATTGGATTTGAGCATTACAGATTTATGTTGTATATCTCTTATGATGATTCCAGAACTCAAACATACTGATATTGGGCATTTTGCTTCAAAGAGTAAGATTTCAAGATTTAGATGTACTTTCCACCACAAGGAATCCCAACCTAACTCAACCGACAAAAGCGTTCACATGAATTAAGAAAGAAGTTATTTCTTGGTCTAAAAACTTTTTTGGCATGTAGTAGAAGCAAACAATATGGAAATTCCTTGCTCATAAATCTGAGTTTATTTTTGCAGGTCACTATGCAGAGGTGACCTCTTCCCTTGGCCAAATGCATAACTGTTTCTTGTATGTTTCCCTGGCTTGCTTTCCTCTCACAACCAACTATTTTCCAGTCTACTGTGTTTGCTGTTGCTCCCTATTGAACTCTTGAACCCACATGACTTCCCCTTACCATGAATGCAACACCCTGAAAAGGCCTCCAGAGTTTTGGGCAGCATCTACACAGAGCAGCTTTCTCACTCCTGCCATTTGTGCACAAATGTAAAGTTCTCACTGATATTACCTTTACGCATCAAAATCACCTTTCATCTATATAAAATATTTTTTTTCTGTTTGAGGGATACTTTCCTCTGATTTAAGATCCCACAGAATAAAAGGAGAAATCAGTAATATCATCTCACTGAGAAAAAGTTCTCAGCAGTCTGTGACATGGTTTGAATTATTGTCCAGGAAAGGAGACTAGAAGAAAAACATATTCACATTCAGATAGGGTACAAAAGGCCTTTTAAAATTAAACTATTACATTAGCCATATTGAAAGTTAAAATTGCTTCTTTGAGGCTCGTGTAGCTGATGGTACAAAAGATAATGAGGCTATGGAAGCCAATACTAAGAGAATTTCACTATCTGGAAGTTTGACTAACACAAGCCAAAGAGTGCAGATATTCTGGCCCTGCACGGGGTACATAATGTAATATTTAATAATATTTCTACACTTGCATTTTGTGTTTTGGAGAGGTGCCAGAGAGGTTTTTAAACTATCAGAGTTTTGCCTCCTCATTTCCTTTCTTTACAATATACAGTTTATTCCTGTGCTTTTTGATCTTTAAGCAACAAAACTAATATAAAAAATAGCATAGGGGCACAGCTGGGTACAAAATAACCATGTTTGCTAAAAATATACAAACATTCAAGGCCTGGTTATATATATATATTATTGTTCTGACTGTTTTCTGGTGGCTCTGGATTGATGAGTACAGTGAACAGTCTAGGAGATTTGCAAGCTATTTAAGGGGAAGCTACTCTCTGCTTATATAGTGTACTGAAAAAAAACAAACATCTGGGACTGTTATAGCTCAATGGGATTTTTCTCTCACACATGAACCACTTCTTTCTTTTATTACTTATATATTAGATATGCACATGCACATATCTTAGGCATAGCCTGTTGAGGAGCATCAGAGGACCAGATTGTAGGCATGGCTACCTGAACCTTGTCTGATAAAATTAATGATTTTCCCAGAAATCCAGCTTTTCTTATCACCTATTACTTTGAGTATAATACAATTGCCTCTAAGACTACATTAATAAGATCACAAGTTAGGCACTTGAAGATGAGAAAATAGCATAAAAAGGTTTGTGCTATTTTTATTATTTGTTTTTAAATTTTGGGATCATACCCTAGTTTTTACAAAGCTCATTTAGTGACTGGAACTATTGCTGATTAATTATGAGTTATCTGATATTTTATTTTCTTTCCTTCATGTGCCAGCCTTTGCTTTGCTTAAAGCTTTGTTGTAAAATTACTACGATTTATTTCTTAACATTTTCTTGTGTGGATATCATCACTGCTTCACAAAAATGAAAGACAAAAACCTGTAACTAGTAATCCCACATTAACACACATTAAAAATAAAAAAGATACTCAGGCAGATATGCTGTTTTCTGTTAGTTTAGTTCCTTTGGTTTTACATAGCAGTACAAACAGCTTTCATAATTCCTTTCTGGTTCCTTTCTGGTTCCTTGTCCTGTAAAGTAGACTTTTGATTTTACATAAATTTGGGTACAATTTCCTAGAAACAGTCAAAGTCATATATGTGATTCAAATGCCAAACTTTGTCAAATTTCAATTACATTCCTTAGAAGCTGATAAATTCAAACTATTCAGAGAAAACACTCTGATGATTTCTTTTTTAGAAAATGGAAAAAAAAAGTAAGGCCATTTTCTTCATTAGCCCAATCTCAGATATGGCTAATGAAATATTCTGAAATATTCCCAAATTCCAATATAAAATTTAGAAAAGTTTCACTGAGATGATTAAATTTTAAAATATTTTAAACAGTGAAACTGACAGCTTGACAGTGGAAAATGTCAATAAACTAAAGCAGAACATCACTGTACGATAGGTAGTTTTATAGTCAACCTGAAAAACTAAAAAATTAGTCTTTAAAGGATTTTAATGCTTAGAGAAGAAAGTGATTTGATCATTTGCATCCTTAGAGTTTTCCCTGTGGTCATTCTCATGCTCTTACTCTGCTGTTATAAGTCAAATGGCTGAGAAAAGGCAGGACTTGACTCCAATAGTTGTTGCACATCTGTGTTTTATTATATGCTTTATGAGTCTACACTCCAAGATGCACTGCATCAAAAGATTAATGGTTATGGTTTTAAGACTGCATACACTGAATTACTTTGTTCTGTTGTGCTGGTACCGCATGTCTGTCTGGCCACCTCCGACTTTGTTTGTATCTCTTGTGAATATTTAATAATGTAAAAAGAAAATAAAAAACAACCACAAAAGGGAATCAATACTCTATATGTTCCTGAGTCCTTATCTATATTGTGCTACATCTCTAACTGCAGCAAACTGGGAAAGAGTAAGGATTACTAATTGTCAAACCAGATTTCTCTTGCAGGTTTTATGTCCACGGCTTCCTGATTCTAAATCCCAGATTAAGTGAACAATGTAGGGTAAATTTTCTTGATCACATTAACTCATCAAGCTTTGCTTCTGGTTAGGGTTTTTATGGTAGAGTGACAAATAGCTTACACTTAACATGGAATATCCATGTGTCATGCAATAAAAACACGTTTCAAGTTTTAAGAAGATTAAAGATGATGCATGAAACCTTTGATTCTAGATAGAAAAAAAAAGATGTGAAATTTTTTTAGAATGAAACTATGGAACAAGACTTTATTTTTTGGGGAGTAAAAGGGAAAAAAATGGAAGGATGGTTTATTTGCACACAAGTGAAAAAAATTCATTTTTTCAAGTGGGTTTCTAGTATCATATGAACACATATGGTGGTGTCCTTTGGTGGTTTTCAGAGCCATGAAGCCTTTCAATTACTTCAGGGTAGATGCAAGCTGTAGCTCTCAGGAGGCGTTTTAGCACTAAAGATCTATTTCAATCAGTGAATAAAATACAATTAATACATAAATCGTAAGTCATAGTGGCTTTAAAGAAGTTGATGTGTAGATACTGGAATCACTGTGAGTATCACTTGTGGTATAAATTAAAGACCCCCAAACATCTAACTACTGTATTAATAGGATTTCAGGCCATTTGCGAAGTGATTTGACCTACAAGAACAAGACTTTGTCAGTTTAGTTCAGTGTTTTTTTATTCTGAGGTCTGAAATTCCTTTGCAGAATTTTAAATATCAAAATTAAGAAAATTTGCAGTTCACATTCATAGATTTCAATGTTAACAACTATGGGAGGTGACTTTGGAGATTCACCTACCTCCTAAGTAAAATTACTATTTTCATGCATCTCTATACTGAAGTTTCTTTCCTTCTGGGTATTGAATACACACAGGATACAATTAACAAAGTATTTTGTAGCAGTTTGTCAGGGGAAAGGCATGTCTGCTGAGGAACAGTCAGAGTTATTGAATTTATAGACATAAATGAAATGAAGTACTACAATGTGCCATCAGAAAACCATAGATAATTTCACATTCTCCATCCAATTTCTTATATTTCCTAATTCATTATATTTTTAATATTTCTTATTCAAAGTCTCATCTTAATAAGCCCTTCCATGCAATACTGGTTTCTTAACTTAAGTTGTACCAAATTTTTTAGAGGATGCTATGCTCTCTTGACATTACACAGAAAATCCTTTCTGTATATGTAATAATGTATATGTAGTAACATATTTTTTCTCTAATAAAGCCTTACTTTTTCTCCACTTTAATTCCATTCTCCTTCCTTTTTCTGATGTATACTACAACACGATAAGGAAAGAAGATTCAGAATCCAAATAATTTCAAATGGGAATGTAATCTTTTTACAGGAAGCCTTGATTTATAAAGCCAACTCCCTGAAATACAGACAGGTTTATCATTCTGCTAAAAATGTCTGAATGCATAATGGAATGCAGACTCTAATTTCTATAATGTGTTTAGATGATGCATTGCTCATTGAGAACTGCAGCGAAGCAAAAGAAGAAATCTCAAACAAATTCTTCTGAAATTTTGGTCTTCTAATGCATTATTAAGGAGTTATTAAGCAGCAAGATAAGACGCAAAAAATGCTGCCCAACTTTTGAAGTCTGAAGAGGTTTCATAAGTTAATATTTTGCTATGATCTAATCTGCAATAATAAAGTAACTTTTGCCTTCAGGCATTTACAAGTACCAACAGAAATGCAGACCCCCAGCGATTGACACTGGAGTCAGTTTTTCATCATAAATAGGAATTATTTATGATTATGATATTGTTATGTTTGACTTACAAAGTACACAGACACTAGCCAGGTCTAACAGAAAGATAACAAAGGTTTGGTATGACACTTAATTGAATGCACACTTTGGAAGCTTTATTTTCCCACTGAAATTATTTGTATGAATAAATCTTGATTATGACTGGATTTATACCCACTATTAGAAACCCATCCAGATAGCTTCTTCTATTTTCTTTCATTTCTTTCTTTTTAAGTGCTGAATTGTTTCAGCTTTTTCAAACAGAAGAAAGTAACTGATTTTAATTAAAGCACAGTTAGGATATAAAAGGTTTAAGTCTTATAAAAGCGACTGGAAAAGATTATTGCAATGTATAGACACAATTCCTTTGTTTCTAGCTCTTGTGGTATTCTCACAAGAGTGGTCATACTTGATGTTTTCCTTGAAAACTAAAGTTCTGCACATCATTTAGTATTTGAACATCAGTTTTTCTTAACAAAAAATACATAGTACTCAGATGAGAAGAATTTGAAAATTTGGTCTAATGTGTACCTTAGAGGAGGATAAAGCTAGAAGATAGTGGAGAGAAACTATCACTTTTTTTTTTTTTTTTTTTTTTTTTAATTTAATTATTATTTTGAGGTTATCTCATGATTTATGAGACCTGATTCATTACTTTGGAATGCCTGGGTTTGACCATACTGCCTGCATTTAAATGATCTCAGTATCCGTGAGTAGGTCACCGCTTTTTAGTCTGCTGCTGTACTTAAGTGGATAACAACAACAGCAACAAAAAATTTAAAATAAATCCTCTTTCTCAGATAGAAATTGGCTGCTCAAGGAAAATACCATTGTGATGGGGAAAATATAATCTTTATGTTGGCAAGAGGGTCTTGAATACACTTGACTGCTGGTGAATGGGGTGCAAGGACTACAGCCATGGTGTGGGAGCTGGAGAAGATGGACTGAGTAGCACTGTCCTGAGAGAAGCAGGTCTTTGGATTACTGCAAAATAACCCAGCAGAGATTTGACACAAGGGTCTTGCTTGGCCTTCCTAAACAACAGAGCTAAAAAAACCTCATATACTCCATCACACAATGTAATGTCCATATCTTCTCGTCTCTTGGAAACATCTTTTTAATTAGGAAGGGCCAAAGTAAAATCTGGAATCTGCAAAATGTTTCTTTCTTTGCTTCCTTCTGCACCTTGCCTTCCTGTTCTGTACCTCATCCCTGGCAACCAACTATGGATGACTGACAACAGAGTTGACAGTTGTACCCTAAAAGTTAAACTGATATAAGACTGAGATAAATCTGACGTCCATTGGTATAGAGGTCTGCATTTGAAAACAGTCTTAGAAACAAACTATAACTGCAACTATCCCCTCTTAATTTTATTATTATTCTGGTTTATTGTAAAGAATTAGCTGGACTCTTACACATGACACATTACCTAATTCTTATGTGCCATCCTTTAAAATACTGTTGCTTGCCCACCTGACTCACACCTGTCTTCATTGGAAGATCTTTCAATAGAAAAACAGACAAGCCTGTTGCAGCCAAGAAAGAGCAGAGCTCTCACGTCCATTACTGTGCAAAGAGATTTCCTTGCCCGTTCATGTGCAAATCAACTTTTTATCTGTGGTTTGGAAACTTTGTGATCATTAGAGCCTGCAGGAGAAAGAAGAAAGAAAAAAAAAACAGAAAAAAAGGAATAGAGAGAGAGTAAGAAGAAAAAAAATAACAAAAAATAATAAAAATAATGAAAAGACAAAAGGAGAAAATGAAAATGACAATGATCTTTCTACTTGAGCTAGCAGTGTCGTTATAGAACATCTAAAAGTTAAGTTAAAAGTGGGAATAATGGATATACATATCCATACTTAGATTGAATGAATTTCTAATACAGTAGTCCAGAAGATTTTTTGCAAGCCATTCCTATTTACAGCTGTGATGTCATGAAAACCTCATAACTTAGGAAGGGATCCACAGATTGGAAAAAAGAAAAGGACAAGTAATAGGGAGAGCGGGCTGAACAACTTAGACCTTCATGGTGTTGAAAAAACCTTGAGATTGTTGCCTCCTTGTCTTCAGCTGAGGTAGAAGAGATGGGTAACAGGTTCTTTTTTTATGCTCCAGAAACGGCTGACTTTAACCAGTAAGTCCAAGAGACCACTCTAACCACTGGGTAATATTGTTGCCAGAAATACATCTCCATAAAGAAGTTTGCTTCTAGAAAGTGCTTAAATATTATTAACTTTAAGATATGGCCATATATTTTGTATTATCTCTTCCCTTGAAATTAGACATAGACTACTAGGTCAATTAGCAGTAGAAAAGCTGTGCGTTAAAGTTGGCTTTAAAAAAAAAACAATCATGTTATATTTGTGCTACTGATTTCTTGTCATTGTAGAGCTTTGCACATCATCTGCCTTGTATTACCAGCTTTTTGTTGCTTGGAAACTGCAGTTACATTGAGCTGATACAGAAATTCTGCTATATTAGGATAGTAAAAATAGTTATTTGCAATAGAAACAGGGAAGTCTGAACAAACTTGGAGCTTTCAGCTAGTATCTCCTCTTCAGCTTTCCGGTTTTAATCTGACTACTGAAAAAAAGTTAATGTTTAATGTGACGGAAGTGGATCTGGACTATGGCTAAGTGCCGATCTTCTGGTTTGCAGATGATGTATACTTGCTAGCTATTTCAAAATAAAAATAATTTAGCATTTTCCATATGAAGGTAATGCTTTGTGAGAGTAAGGTTTATTAGTTCTAAATTTTTTGTTCCATTGATTTACTGGGTTTTGAGAACACATTTTCTCTTTATTGGTCATTCTTATCTTGAATGATGAACTACTTAATCTAAGATAGGAGGGAGACACTTCTTCTCCTCACCCATTCCACCTTCTTACCCTTTCCTCTTGCTCACAGTGTGTATGTTCCTGCAAGTGGAGCAAGGCAAGGAAAAGCAAACCCATCCCTAAAGTGTCTGGTCTCAAATGACATGGCATCAAGAGATGGACCTTGTTTGGACCTTTGGTAGTGAAGCCGCACCGTTGGGCACAAAGCTGAAAATTATCCCTGGTTTGAGTGTGACCTGGGTTGCAACTCATGCTACAACTCTTCTTGGATCCCAGTAACAGCATCCATGCACACTCTGCTGAGCAAACCCTTAAACGGAAAAATAAAAACCAGCAAAACCAAGTCCGTATAGTCTGTTTATATAGCCCTAGAGATTCAGATAAAGAAAAACAAACATAACCTTTTCAGCTGTTCCTCACAAGGGAAAAAGAAAATGAAACATTTGATTATAATTGTTTTAATGAGCTTTGATTCAAAATGAAGTCATAATGGTCTGGTTAAAAAATATTCTGTTAATGAGCTTATATTTCTATTAAAGTGTGCAAGATGCAAAATTCTCTGAGGATAAAATTAAATAGCAAGAAATATTTATTTGCTGATTAATAAAATCCTGCTTATTCTTTGAAAAAAAGTTAGCAATAGTATTAACAGTAGCAATAGTGATGGCAGTGAGATTGGTAGGAGCACAGTAATTATAATCTAACTGGATGGTCTATTTTAGGTTGCACCTTGATGTTAGAGAACTGATAATAAGCATACCATTCCTGCAGGTCTAAAATCTTATCTTAGCCACATAAAACTCAGACTTGACAGTAGATCACCTTTAAATATTGTAATTGTCTTTCCATGAATTTCTTTTTGAATTTAAACTGCTATTTTTAAGAAAGATGCATAGGGTACCTACAGTAGTATCTGTTGTAAAAAAATAAAAAGAAAAAAAAGTAGAAAGAAAAGGAGACATGGAATATGCTAACTGGGGGAAGCAGTGTGTACTAAAAGTCAACAGCACTAGTTCTGCCTACTGCACAGTTAGAAGAAATTGTCCCTGTGTACCTTACATTTTATGGCATTATACAGTCTGGAATATAGTTTTCTATATCACATACTCTAGTCAATAACAAAGCTGCCTCCATTAATGCTTCCCTGTTCATGTGCTGCAGGGGCTAGTACTATATGATGCAGGAATATATTTCATTCTGAATCAGACTATTTTTATACTGATTCAAATCTAAATCTTTCAAAATCTGAATACTTATTCTTCCCTTAGATTTCCATGTCAAGATGTTTCTGAGCATTGTCTTGTGCTGCCCATTACCTCTTCAAGGGCTACCACTTTCTCTCATGTCAATTCATTTGACTAATCAGGCTCTGGTTAAACTATGTGACTTGTCTTATGTAAAGAGACAGCTACAATCACAGTACAGCTACAGTTATGTTTGTTGTTTCTGTTTCAAAAGGAAAATAAAATATCTAACATTAGCAGAACTGATTTCAAGACCAATTCTTACTTACATTAAAAATAAAATTTAACTAGTGAAATGAAAGAAGAAAGCAAAATATATCCAGGCCTCTATGAACACAGTAATGTTACAGAGGTATTAGCTGTAAATACACAATGATGGCTGTACTACACAGATAGAAGAAACCTAGAAAACCTTATGAAATGAGAAAAAGTATTAAATTGACTTTGTTTCATTAGATCCTGAACCCCTATAATGAAAAGGAGGTTACCAGGTTACAGATGTGGGTGTGTTGATTCAGCACAGCCTGGTTTTTGGCAGAACAGGGCCACAGAGGTAGCTTCTGTGAGGAGCTGCAAGAAGCTTCCTCCAAGTCCAGCAGTGCCAATTTCTCATTGAAGATGGACATTTTACTGGCCCAGTTGGAGGGGTTGGCAACATCACTGTGACGACAGATTTAAGAAGAATATCAAAAAATGCACGCACAGTTTTTTTCCATGGGTGGTGAGGTGCCCTTGCTGGGGGCCATGCCAGCACAGCCCATGGAGAGCCTTGCCTGCCTGGCCACCCTGGCCAGGGGCATGGGCAGAAGGGCAGGGGTGGCAGTGGCTTCCCCTTCCCAGTGCCTGGAATGAAAAGAGGTGCTAAATACCACCAGCACCACAGTGCCAACACTGCCCACACGATGGTGGTGGGGCCACCTGGCTGGCGGCAGAAACATGGTGAGCAATTCACCAACACAGAGCCTCAACAAGATCAACTTCTCAGCCCTGCAGGATTGTGGAAGAGTTTTTGAATTGGTGGAACATGTTGGCAATGGTACCTACATGCAGCAGTTTTTCTTGTAGTCAGAGAAGAGGAGGAAGTGAGGACATGTGAGGGAAAACAACATGGTGACACCAGGGTCAGTGGAGAAGGAGAGGGAGGAGGTGCTCCAAGCATTGAGCACGAGATTCCTCTGTGGTGAGGACTATGGTGACACAAACTTTCCCCCTGTAATGCATGAAGTCCATGGGGGATGCAGAGATCCACTCGCAGCCCACGGGAGAAGTGCTCATGCAGGAGCAGGTGGACACCAGAGAAAGCTGTGATCTGGTGGGAGACCCGAATAGAGAGAGGGGGTCCTTGCTCCCAGAGATTGAGAGAACCTTGCTTCCAAACTAGAACACCCTTTCCTTTGAGGACTACACCCCACGGATGAGTGACCCACAATGCAGCAGTTTTGGGAACAGTATTTGCTCATGGGAAAGACTCACGTTGTAGCCGTTTTGGCAGGACTGCTGCTCATGAAATTAGAGCCATGCTGGAGAAGTTCATGGGGAACTGTCTCCTATAGGAAGGACCCCATGGCATATCAGAGAAAAGACTCCCCTCCCTGAGTGAACAGATCTCAAGTGACAAACTGACTGAAACCCCCACTCTGTGTCTACTTGTGCTATTGGTGAGAAGGAGGGAGGGGCTAGGGGAAAAAACATTTTAAAAGCTTATTTTACCTCCCATTATCCTTCTCTGACTCTGTTAATAATAAATTTATTTTCTACCTATAAATTTGAACCTGCTTTGCCCGCTTAGAGTGTTCTCTCTCAGTCCTCAACACATGAGTCCTTCACTAATTTTTTTCCCTCTTCTCTGCCCAGCTGAGAGCAAGAAAGGATGAGTGAATGGATTTCATGGATGCCTGGTATTTGGCCAGTGTTCAACCACTACAATAAATCTGCTATTTTTCGGTCTTTTGCCTTAAATTTCTTTCCAAAGATGCATTTCATTATTGATATATATACATAAATTTGGAATAAATATTGTCTACAGAAAGGAAAGGGACTCTGAACCCTGAGACTGAGATACGACTCTCTTTGTTCCAGGCTTCTTAAGAGAAAACACACTTGCAGGTAAGCTTTTTGACAACCTGCTGGGCTTAACTGTCCCTTAATTACCATATTTTGCAGTGTCTCTTCCTGTTTATTGCTTGCCAGAGAGGAACTTTGTGGTTTTTTTGTTTTGTTTTACTTTTTGTGTGTTCATCCATATCACCTTCAACATTTTCTTCTTCCCTCCACCCCAGAACATGTTGTCAGGACTAGTTCTGCCCCCAGCTTTAACCATCATTTAAAATAAAGAACAAACTGCTTCTAGAACGATAATTCTACTTAGGAATAGATAGAGTTTCACAAGCTTAAATCCTGAAAGGTACACAAATGGTGTTCTTTAAACTACATGTTGCCATGGTTACATCGTTCTGCAGCTCAGATGAGGATGGGGGCCAATTATCAAGTTTTGTTTGCTTGATTTTAAGTAGTTTGTTACCTGGATACTCAATAAATAAGAAATCTGAAAAAAGACTTGTTTTCTTCTCCCTTAACTGATGGAAAGAGAAAATAGTCATACCTACATTTTGAGCTGGTTATGCATTGAAGGCACTTGGGGAGGGGCATACTTAGAAGTTTTTCTCCCTGAGAACTTCCTCTGTGAATTGATGGGAGCAATTGGAGGCCGGTTTAGCTGTTGACAGCCTGAGAAACCAATTGGAGAAGTTAGTTCACTCCGTGAATCCACATTTTGAAGCAAGTAAACCCCAGGAAAAGATCTTTTTGGTTTCTGGGCTTTCGGGAGGTAACACCGACCGCCCTGGGCCCTTTCCCATGCGGCCTGGGCTGGGCTCGGGAGGCCGCCGGGCCCTGTTTTCAACAAGGAGCCCCGATTTCCAGTGGGAGGAGAGGCCCATTGTTAATATCCTGCCCTCCATCCCCTGGTGTGGCTGAGCAAAACCCTGCCTTGCTGCTGTCTCAGAGCAGCCGTGGGGTGGCTGAGCCTGCCCAGCCGCCCATGCAGCCTGAGGGGAGGCAGCTGGGCCCCATTTTGGCACAGCCCTTCCACACCCTTGCTTGCTGGGCAAGGTAGAAGGACGGGCCTGGGTGCTGGGTATAAAGAATAAATCCCTCAGAGGAAATTTTCCTACAAAGGTGTCCACTTTGTCAATTACAGTGGTTGGTGTTGTGTGTTCTTTTTATAAATGTTCTCAGTTGTCTGTTCTTTCCCTTCAAGCCTTATTTTGTGCTGGTTCTTAATTAAGGTTAATTGTTAATATTATTGGCCTCACTCTGTTTCGGCCCCCATTGTCTTACCCCATATGCCCTTTCCCTCCCATTGGGCAATGCCTCTGCTGCTTCCCTAAAATGGCACCTGTGACTGGAGAAGAGTGATGTCAGCAAAATATATGTTAATGAAGAAGCACGCAAAGAATGCTGGGACACTATTCAGAGTTAAAACCCCTAAAACAACGAACCCAAATAACATCCGGAACTGAAAATAGTGTTCCCAGGTCGAGGAAAACAGTAGAGAAGACAAATTTATCATCCTGAGCTGCTTTGTTTCATTGCCATAACCAAACAGCACCCGGTCAAAATGACACCCCCTGACAACAAGGCATTTGTGACTTCCTTGGGATTCCCGTGAGGATGGAAGGCCCGGCTCTGCCTACAGACAAAGTTGCACTCCTCCTCCTCTGGCTCATTGACTGGGAGCAGCGGTGGAAGGTGCGACCCCTTGAGCTTTCCACCCAAAGCTGATTTTTTAATAAAGGCCTAACAAAGGAGCTGGTCTCCTGGCCCTGTTCATTTTACCAGGTGCTGGAGGGCAGCTGTGGAGCCAGAGGTTTGTCACTGTTTTTTTTTCCCCTGGTTGGACTTGGCAGTTTTCGTCCAGCCCCACCTAACGAGCCCTGGGCAACCTGAGATCCTAACACAGCTCCAGCCTGGCCCGGCCCAGCCCCTGCAACTTCTGTGTGAAATTTTAACCCTTCCAATGTTCAGATAAGACTCACAAACCTTCAATCCTCCCTTGAGTGAGAGGAAAAAAACAGAGAGGATGCACCGAAGTCAGTGAAGCAGGAGCCAAGTTTCAGATGGAAGGAGAATGAAGAGACGCCGTGAATGTTGGTTGAAAATCCTTTTGTAAGCTATAGGGATGGACTGTACGACACTGAAAATTCCTACAAACTGTGGGAAATGATATAGGGGGTTGGAGTGTTCAGAAGATCCTTTGCCCTGAGGGGAAAAAAAAAAAGGGGATCTCTGTCCTGGAGATGAAGTATGAACAGAGAAAGAAGAGAGATGAAGAGGACTTTTGCTTTCTGAACAGTTTGTTCTTAAAAGTAAAATACCCCATGAGTTTAACATGGCCCATAAACACAGTTCAGGAAAGCTGTGAAGATGGGAGGAATTAGTGAAAAAGTGAGGCCACGAGAGAACTGTTTTTTTTTTTCTTCTTGTGGAAAAAACCCTATAGCTGAACAAAGAGGAGATTTCTCTCTCTAAAGGGAACTGAAAAAGATTATTTATGTTGGTAACTGACTGAAGTGTTTCTGTATGTTGTTAAGAGGGTGTGGAAGGAGGGAGGAGGAGGTGGTCTGAAGGTTTTATTCTGAATTTATTAATTTCTTTGTGTTGTCAATAAAACTTCCTTTACATCCTTTTAAGCTTTAGATCTACCTTGCTTTTGCAACAGAAAATGAGTACACTGAAATTGGCTAATCTAAACTATAACAATGTTAAAAAATCCAACAAAATTCAGATTCTTAATTATGGGGTGAAAGTACTTCTGTTTGCTTTAGGGAGGCCTGGTGAGAGGCTTGCAAATAGATTTTACATGAGGACCATAATGTGAACTGTGGAAAAAACAATTGGTCACATAATATAACTGTAAATCATGGACAGGTGGAGAGCTGGGGTTAAATGACTCTGGTTTTCATCATTATTTAGACAATAAGAATGTTTTTTTGTGGGGATCACACGGTATCTAATTAATGAAAGGACGGATCTTTTCTGCTGGGTTGAGGCACAGTGATTCTTGACTGGTATCACTGATTCTGGTTTTTAAAAATGTCCAGAGCATGTTGTGTGTGGTACCCTGTTGCTGTGCTTAATCAGAAGCTTTGATAATAAGCTGAAGATGGAAGAGTGAAGTTGAGCAGAGAAAGCAACTGAAAAGAGGACAAAATTAAAATACTGTCCTGTCAGTATCCCTAATAGTTTATGTGGGCAATGACAGAAGAGTATTTTAATTTTTGTCTGGGTTCCTTTCTACTCATTTTTTTCAATCTCCTGCTTGTTATTGAAGTTTCAGATTAAGCTTAAAGATATTAATGTATTGCCATAATAAATTTATAAGAGAATATTTAAAGAGCAAAGATTTGGATGACACAAATTAACTCAGTGCAACAGAGTTGAAGACAAAATTTGCAGAGATGCCGCAGCAGTCAAAAATGACTGATAAAACCTCCTTAATTCAAAAAACCCAAAACAAACCACCAACTTGGAATGCAATGGGCACAGAAGGTGTTTTGTATGAATTTAGGCTTAACTTGAAACTATTTTAACTAGTCTTTAAAAAGGTTAAGAACAACTAGTTTAAAGATTATTGGAATGTAAGCTACCTACTTGGAACATGAGAAAACTAAAAAAGGGACACATATTTTTAAAATGCACCTAAAATTTGAACTTGTTTTTCTTCAAGTCTGTTTCACCAGGTATTTCCCCAAATGGCATGAAAAAATATGTTTAGATTTCATGGCCTTCAGATTTGCTATTGTTTTTTTCTTGGTTAATAGGATACATCTGTCTTAACAAAGCATGGATCTGACATTTTAAGGCAAAATCCATTGGTTCTTCCTTTCTCAAATGGCCCTCTTTAGCAATAACTGGTTTGCTATTTGCTTAAATTACAAAGGAGAATCAAAAAGCATAATTTTCCTCTATAAATTAAATGAAATTGATAATGACTGAGAAGGCTACTAGTACAAGGCAAAACTCTGCATAAGCCAGGTGAGCAGTGAACATGTGATAAAAAAAAATATGTAAATATATATATTTTATTTTATATATTAGTTTATTATTATATTTAAAATATATAATTTGCAATTGCTATTTTTTTTCTGTAATACTGATTGGCAATTTATTATAGAAGTTTTTAGAAAGTAGAAAAAATATTTTCAGCCCTAGTAATTGCCCTTTTAGATAGGTAGAAAATGTCAGACAGAAAATCTGCTGAAAAGTTAATAAAAATAACTGTAGCTTCTGACAGTTCATTTTTGGAAGCAGGCTATCGCACAGGAGCCCTGCTAAGACATTTGGGGAAGGTGAGAAGGGAAAGTATTCCTGAAGGGGAGGCATAAGTACTCAGGAAAGGGGAACAGCCTCACCAAACTTAAGGATAAATCAAATGTGTGGTCATTTTAGGGAAATTTTCTAGGTGCATCTCTCCAAGACATAAAATTTCCAGAAAAAATACTTTTACTTTCAGTTGTCTTGTAGAGCAGAGAGGTTTCTCCTCGCTGGTGCATGTCGCAGCAGAACTCATCTGAATAAGTCCATTGCTGTAATAAAATGTTATTTTTAAATTCTGTGCTACAATGGGACTCAGGGACTGAGGGAACTCAGAAACAGCTGAGGAAGCACAGAGAAAGCAAAGGGAAGAGAATGGGAATAGCCCCCCCCCGCCAAGTGTGATGTGAGACCAGACACACAGGAAGGGCAGGAGAGTTCTTGAGCAGCACATGGTGTCTCCATGAGTGAGGGCACCAGGGGTCATGACCATGTCTGGCTGTCTGAGCTAATATTATGAACCTTTCAGCTTTGTAACAGCTCTGAAGCTATGTTTTCAGGAGGCTGGGGAAGGTATTAGAGAAAAAAATGGAAATAGAACGCCAAAAGGAGTTGCATCTTGGTGGGATGCTAAAATCTTCCATGGGAAAGCAGAATACAATGCACATTATATCTGGATATGCCTAGAGACATATTCATGTCTCTATACATACAGATGCATACACTAGTAACTCGAGCAGATGGCTGAGACTGGGAACCACAAGCACAATTATTTAATAAAATGACTCTTCCTGCTACTTCAGTGTGAACTTTATCCTGGTAAAAGATTTCATTGTTTTTCTAAGCTTTGCCTGCATGTGATCTGCTTTTCCAACAGAAAGTGTAAGAAGAATATATGTTCAAATGCTACAGCTGTAGAAAGGAGAGAGGGAAGCAAGAATCTTTCTTTCAGTTACATGGCCATTTTTCATGGTGAATGTTCAATTGTCCTTAGTCAGGGATTCTTATCATGGGGTAAAGTAATATTTTACTGTGAATACTGCTCTGCAGCTATGACAACACTGGTGGTTTTCAAGCCCCTTCTCTGCAAATAAACACAGAGGTTTTATTAAGATTGAAAATATGTCTTTTTGTAAGGGATAAATATCTATACTTTCTCCGTGTTCATGAAATCAGCTGCAAAGCTCTTTAGGGGCCAGATTTTTGCTTAGCAAACTCAGATTTATTTTTAGGATTTGAGTTATCCTGTAGACAGTGAAATTATAAAGAGCAAGGACAGACAAAAGATATAATGAAGAAATGAGCCAGAGGTATGGTTAGACACTTCATATCCAGATAATCCCCTTCTGCTAGCTCAGCTTTTACAATGTGGAAATAAACACCTTACTCCTTCACTTAATAACAAACAAGCAGACAAAGTCGTGCTGCCTGGTCAAGTTTGACTTTGCAAGGAGAGGCACTTGTGGACCTGAGTTATTTTTGAAAAGAGAGAAGAGCGAGTGCAGATCCACAAACATCAGGAATTTTGTCCATCCTCCTGCCTAAGTTCTCTGGGTGATGATAAACTCCCCCTGCGAGGTGAAGGGGAAAGGGGAGACGCCCAAATCCAACACTGGCTTGTGTCTTGGGGCTTTTCTGGACAGGAATGGGAAGAAACCCATGGAGCCTGCAGCCAGGATCCAGCTGTAGGTTGTAGAGCAATTGCAGTGCATTCCTGGGAATTGCTGTGGGCAGGAGCCTCATGCCTAAATATTTTCTGTGGCTTGGCTGTTTCTTAGCTTATGGAATTTGGCTTGTTCTGGATCAGCTTTACCTTTAAAGCTGGCTTGGACAACACAAGTGGAGAAAAACACATCTAACTTGTAATGGCATAAGAAGTCCAGGAACTCTGCAAATTTGTAATTTTCTTGGAAAAACAAACCCCATTTTTAATAAAACTGTTTTTGAAAAGACTATTTACCTTTAAAAAGAAAAGTGTTAATTTTCAGGGATGTAATTGGCATGTGATGGGTCAAAGTGACCCCTGGGTGATATAATGTGGACTGGTTTTGTTTGTACCATGGCTTAATTTAACCTAGAGTGTATGATAGTTGAATGTGTATAGTAATCATACTGCTCTTGAGGAAAAAAAATGTAGCAATCATATACACATAAAATTCTTTTTCATTTCCATCATTATCTCTTGTATATTATGCTTGCATATATATCAAGCTGTTAGTTGACTGATGATATTAGCAAGAATGGGGCTACATTTTATGTCTACTAATCAGATTCAGGTTTAAGCTGTAAAAATTAAACTGGAAGCCCAGACAGCTTTAAGAATACACCAGCATTTCTGAAAACTCTGGTCAGTGATAGACACTTCAAGGCTTATTGTGATTTCTTTACTTATTTCAGAAAGCAGTTAATCACTGTAGTTAATCTTTAGTGATTTTGTTTGTTGCACTGCTCTTTGGCAAGCCTAATTCTTGCTTCTGATGTAAAACTTCTCAGGTAAACAAGGTATAACTGAATGAACAGGGCATTTCAAAGCTAACATTAAAGTCTTACATAGTGGAGCAAGGCACTGAAAACTAAGGAAGAAAGAAAACAATTAATGCCTTCTGCTTGCCTACAACCCCTTCCTTCTTGAACCCATAACTCCTTTTTTACCAAACTTGCGGTTGTTTTAATCCATCTGCTACCCATATGCAAAGCTAAACAGAGCAAACCAGTTGCTTGACCGCAAAATTAAATATGGAAAAAACTTTTCTAATACAAGTACATATCATTATTTGTATTAGCATAATTACTGACACAAAACACTACTACTTTTGACACTGAATTAGTGTACCTTTCTGCATGGCCTACAAATGGGCCAGAAGTACTTATAAAAGCTCTTCTAGCATATGTGACTTTGTGGTAGGTATTCACATATTGGTGCCCAGTGTGAAAGAGCAGTGTGAAAGAGGTGCTTTTATATGTTGCTGGAGAGTCACTGCAAAACAAGGCTTTTGAACATCTGTAATTAGGGTGAGGGAGATAGATTTCTATTTAGGAGCCAAACTTACTGGTTTTTCAAATTACAGCTCAGGTTCCCTTAACTCAGTCTGCTTTCACTATGTAAGAGCATCCAGTGGGTCGCATGGGAGGTCTATCCCTGAGCTGTAACTGCTAATCAATGATGTCTTATCCTCACAAGCTTCTTTTTTGGTTGTTTTTTTTTTTTTTTTTTTTTTTTTTTTTTTTTTTTTTTTT